>CAUYQG010189222.1:0-36954 GCA_963574415.1 Tarsius wallacei | reverse complement strand
CTCTGGTTTAGGGACCCAATACCTAACTACTTCTAGTGAATCTTCTCTTTTTTCTTTCTCTTCTTCTGAAGATTTTCATCAAGGCAAATTGTAAAGTGTTCTATGAAAAATGTAGGACTTCTGAGACCACATCAAAACCTATATCTTGTTTATACTCCTTCCATAAAACACGCTCAATTCAAGGACTCCTCTCCTGACTCCTGCACCTCGGATACAATACCCTGGATATGTCCTCCAACCTGCTCCCTCCCATGCACAAACTTGGTAGTAGAAATCCTCTTTAGCATGACCCATTTTATCTTCTAAGCTGGCCACCTGATCCCATTAATTATAGCCAACTCATTTTTCATTACAATCTTCAGTCAGTACAGATTGCCTACTGTCAGAATTTCTCCCCGAAACTCACATTTTGGTTGATCATGTGTACGCAACTGTCAGGAAAAAACTGTGAATTTAAAATAAGGAAAAAATTTACTAGGTGTCCCTTCAATCAAATACTAGCTACAGCCTTCTGAGTTACTTGATTCTACAAGGATCTATGTCTTTCATTGCCACTGAGCATGTTACCACTTTGTAAGTTGTAGAAAGCTGGTAGTAATGCAAATGACTCTTGCCCAAATGAATTTTTCTACTGGAGATGCAGTTGATTATTGCTCAGTGGCTACTAATCAGTTTTGTATGTATTAGAAAATAAATTTTAGTATTACTGATTGCTTATATGTGGGTGTGTTCTTTAAGTTCTCCTTTGAACTGGTTTTATCATCTTACTGGTTCTTTCATTAATTAATGATTAATCTGAATCTTTGATGCATGTTGACTTTATGTTTCTTTAAGAGTTATGATGTTTACCTTTCTTAAAAATATTTTCTTTTAATACAGCCTATCATCCTCAGGGAATGATCACAGGGAATACATAATCTGGGTATTTGAAAAGAGTGTACCTTGCCATAATGGCTGAGTTGTACACTTTGGGAAACTGAATTCTACACATGAAAGTCCCAGCTTCAGCAAAGATTCTTATGTCTAAGAAACATGCAAAACTATCCAACCTCAGGATACCACGTTTATTTGAATAACAAGTACTTCAACAGTGTCAAGAGTGGACCAAAAACTACAGATGCCTTGTCAACACTCTGCTCTGTGCAAGGCCTTTGGAACATCTAGAAGGGCCTGAGTATGGTGGAGGGGGTTAGGGAGGTGAGTGAGTCCCAACTCTGAGATGGAATTGGGAGTAGGCTCAATGTTGATTTTTATTTGAATGGGTGAAGTAGTATTCTCAACTACTACACTGGCCCTTGAGAAGTATATGGGAAAGATTCATGCTGTGGATGACCTTACAGAGTCTGAACATGTTCCCCATTGCAGGTTTGGGAGCTGTTCAGTCTGATTTTAAGTTGGATGCCCCAGACCAAGTTTGCTCTGTCCTTCTGACCATGCGAATACACTTTGGACCTTCTTTCTATCCAATTTTTCTTTCTTAAGCAGCGATGATAGTTCCATACACAGTTTTGCAGGTATGAATGAAACTGTTTGTTTTATTAACACAAAAGTCTTTGAGACCCTTTGTTGACTATTTGCCCACATTAACGAGCTCAGGGCATAATGAACAGTGATTTCAGGTCCTTCACCTGAAGTGTAACTTGATGCACCACGCTTTTCATTCTAGGCGTGCAATTTGACACTTAGCCCCAAAGAAATTACAGTGTGTTCATCTGTGTTAAAACCAAGTTTTTCTGCTACAGGTTATTCTCATTAAGTTGGCATGTATCTACCTGAAAGAGATTCGCCCATATGAAAATGTAGCCACCATGCTTTTTCTCTTACAGATGGTATATCATGAAGCCTCAGAAGACTTGCTTTGGCAACATGGCCTAAAGTTCCCTGTGTGTGACTTAGGCTTACACTGGGGGGCATTTGACTTAAAAAAGGAGAGCCTGAGTCACGTAGCTCAGGGTCCGGAGCAGCGGCAGCGGTAGCGGTAGCAGCGCGTGTATCTTTGCTTCTGCCCCAGTCCCACCGTTTCTCTGCCACCATGACGATGTTCGTCGTGAATGCCAACATGCCCTGAGCCTCCGTGCCGGATGGGTTCCTTTGCGAGGCAGCTGGCAGAGGCCACTGGCGAGCCGCCCCAGTGAGAGTGAGAGAGAGAGAGAGAGAGAACATAAACTTCCATACCACCCAATATCTCTAAGTTTTCAGTTGAGAGGACATTCTTTTGTATTTATTTTTTATTTATTTTTTTATTGAGATGGGGTCTTACTGTGTTGCCCAGACTGGTCTCGAACTCCTGGGCTCAAGTGATTCCCCCACCTCAGCCTCCCAAGGTGCTGGGATTACAGGCATGAGCCACCACACCCAGCAAAGAGGACATTCTATTAACAGACAATCCAGTGAGAAGTCTTCTCATTGGTTGTGTCTCTAAGACACAGAAACCACTTTCCAATTAAGTAAAAAACAGCAATAAATTATGTAGCTAAAACATTACCTGATTGACGTTTACGCTTTTCAATCAGTTATTTCTCAGCAAAACCTTGTTGATGAATTCTATTAGCAAGGCTTATGTTGTAGGCAGCAAAATGGAGCCCTGGTCAACCTCAGGGCCTTCGGCACGGTGTCTGCATCTAACTTTGAGTGGCCAATTATGCCTCTAACATTTTTTGGAAGATTTCCCTTTTTTTCATGGCTGCAAATATTTTAACTGATTTCCTTGATTCTTTAGTCAATGCTATTTCAAACTGTCTACCCACAGATGCCAAAAGAATCTTCCAAAATTATTACATTCTTGTTTCAGGAACTCACATGACCCCAACTGCTAGTCACATCAAGTCTACAAAGCCCTCACTCCATCAGCCTCTCCACACCTCTCCAGAGTCAGCTCAGATTCTTCCTCTACTCATTTTATCTTTTCCGGCCAACTTCACTGCTCACTCCTGCCTCTAGGATGCTTTTTGTGATATATTTAGTCCCAGACTGTTCCTTTCTCTCTACCAATCCTTTTGTCCTTTGTCTTTGACCCAAATCAAACACAGACCATGAGTAACAAATCTTCCAACAAGGGCCGTGGGCTGGAGGTAGGCGGAAAAACAGATGGTGAGCAGATAGGCAAGACTTCAATGTAAGGGGTACAAGAATGAAGCAGCAAGAGCCAGGCCACACAGTGAGAGTCAGTGTCCTGGGAGCTGGGACCAAGCAGGAAACAGAAGCAGCTGCTTCCACACTGACTTGGGAAGCACACAAGCTGTAGGATCACCACCTGTCATTGAGATGGAGAGCTCCACGTCTCTTTTCTATGAAAGAGTGTTCTGATTGAGAACCAGATGATGGGTGATAGGTCATACAAAGCTGTGTCTTTTTTTTTTTTTTAGAAAATGGGATTTATTGAGAGGACAGAAAAGCTCCCACCGTGGGAGGGGACCCGAAGGGGTTTCCCAAAGCTGTGTCTCTATAATCCAATAAAAATACTCCCATCACCTGCTAATTATTCCTTTTTTATATGCACAAAGCACTTTGCTTACTTTGCCAATTCATTTTCTCATACTAGGATATGTTGCATTTTTGCCTTCATTTGGCAATAATGTGTTCAAAAAAGAGGTTGCCTTTGTGGTTATTTGGTTGTATCAATGAAAAATTCATCTAACTGCAAGTAATAGAAAATGTGATTACAGCGGTTTAAAAAATAGATGTCAATTAAAAAGTTTTGGCATTAGTTCTGCAAAAAATAAATAAAATTAAAAAATAAGAAGTCTAAAGGTAGGCCATCTAGTAAAGTTACTAGAACATCCCCTTGGAGACCTGAATTTTTTCTATCATTTTTTCACTACTCTTAACACATAGGCCTTTGTCCTTATGCTGTGACCTCGGGATCACAAAATAGTTACTGTACCTCCAAGCATCAGAATCAGGTTCCAAGTCAAAAGAGTCTCTTTCTTTTTAAGCCAGAAAGCAAAAGATTTTCTATAAGTCCCAGGCATAAAGTATCCATTTATATCTCATTCACCAGAATTAGGGATGAGGGACATTCCTAAATCAATTGCTAGCCAAGGGGAATGAGACTAGTTGTAAGACTCTGCACAAGGCTCCCCAGCCATGACTCAGAACCAGCTTTGCCAAACAATAACTCTGAATTTCACCTTTAGGGACAAGAGCCTACCCTTTCTGAGATCAAAGCGTCTCCACAGCTATGTGTCCAACACAATAGCTAACATTTATAAATGCTTTCTAAATGTCAGACGTTGTTCTTAAGCAGTGACATGAATTCTCATTTAATCCTCACAGCAAGCCTATGAAGTAGGAACTGTTATTCATCCTATTTTACAGATGAACAAACAAACGGAGGTACAGAGAAATGAAGTACCTAGCCAAGATTACACAACAAATAGGTGACAGAACCAAGAACAGAACCCAGGCCTACTGACCATAGAATATGTGTTTCTGGCTACTGCATCTCTCTTCTGTATGTCTCTCTCCTAGGCCACACAGGGGTCAGTAAAGTTGATTGGATGAATGAATAACTGAATCAATGAATGCACCTTCCTTCAGAAGAAGCCCTAAGCTGCTAGAGGCTTCCAGAGCTGTTTGAAATCACTGTTCTCCATCCATCTTCTTAACGGGGTCAAAGTGTTGTTATATGAACAGAATTTATTGCAGTTCATTGTGCTCTTGGGGGAAAAAAAAAACCTCAATTTCTTGCTGGGTTTCCTGCATAACAGAAACTAAGAAAAAGAAGTCTGCAGAAGTCTGAGTTTTATCAGCAGACTGAAGTAAAACAACTGTACATACATGTGAGTCTTGGGCCAAAAAATGAACAAAATGCAAAGCACGTCCAGACTTCAGCTGAATCCTTGAAAATTCTAGTAGCATGTCCTGGGCCCCGTTGGGAAAGGCGGAGAGAGAGACTACAGGGTCACCATAGATCAGAGAGCTGGGTTGTAGACACCGTCCCAGCATGGGGTGAACTCCAAGGCTGCAGCTGCAAGATGCCAGACTTCTAAAGGACAATTGAGCAATTCTGCCAAGCAGCTCAATATTTTGTCTACCCGGTGCAAACATCTAGACTGTGAATAAGCGATTGAGTTGTTCTGGTTTCATATCGAGATTTGGCACCACTGCAGATGTAGCTACAGCCCTCCTAAGAACTTCCAGAAAGCACAGAAACTCTGCCTCTAAAGTGGAGACTGAGGGCAAGTCTACACAGCCATCATTTGGACTGCTAAATAGTTTCAGTGTCAATTTCATCTATTGCAGGGTTGCCAGATTTAACAAATAAAAGTGTAGGATTCCAGTTCAATCTGAATTTCAGATAAACAGAAAATAAATTTTTGGTGTATGTCCCAAACGACTTTATTGACCTGGATGCCCTGTATTGTACCTGGCAGTCCTCATCTTTTGGGACACATAAACCCAGTTATGTTTATGTCGCTGTGCTCTATCCCCAGCAATAAAGAGGGGGCAGACTCCCCTCTCCTTGCATTCTCAGCCATATGCAAGTGACGAAAGTGAGAAGAGCACTTTGAGTGGCTATCGGGGGACCAGGAGCTTTGTCCCAGCCCTGCCACTAACCAGTTATATGAGCTTAGACAAATCATTTTCGTGATCTCATCTATAAAATGAAGGCTGAAACTCTGAAAACACATGATTCTTCTATCACATTATTCTGAACCACATTGCAGGCTAACCAATGTCACATGCACAGCCACACTGAACCTTCACTATAGCCCTAGTGCAGTTTACACTGACAAATGGAGTGCCTGAAAGGTCATGAGGTCCTCAGGGTCCAGCCTCTATTAATAATGATGCTATCATTTGCCCTTATTTTCTATGAACACAGAAATCCAGATACACACAGCTAAGATGGGCTAAATGATTTTCTGCATGATGATGAAAGGATGAAGGTAGTAAGAGGAGGAGTCCAGTTCCCCTCTAGGACAGCCTTTGGAACCTAACAAGTCACCTGGCCCTGGGCTGGGGAGAAGCAGCAAGTCCCCAAGCCAGCAAAAAGAAGCAAAGGAGATGCCGAGCTGGTGATGGGCCCAGATCATGCAGCAGGTGCTTTCATCCAGGAAACATTGGAAGGGCTTTTCAACTTATCCTCCCTGTTTTCACAAGCTGTTGCCACCTCCCCATCGCCTTACACCAACTCAAGCCTGTGCCTCTTCACGTTTTTCCTTTTCTCTGCCTGGCTCCTTGGAGTTGCTAGAATGAAGTGTTAGGAACATCCTCTCACTGTGATTGGCCTGAGAGCTCAGCTGCCCTGCTGGCAGCTAGACACACTCCTGAGCTTTAGAAAGACTCTCAGGAACCCACAGTATTCTGAAGGCACTTAGAGTTTGCAAAACCCAGATTCCAATTCTCACAAGGGTCACACGAGGTTGATTCGATTTTGAAAATGATGGGATCTTCTCTCCATTTAAAGATATGAGAGCAACATAGTTAGAAATCAGCAAAACCACAACTCCCAACCAGGTGTTCTGATGCTACATCCAGGACTGTACTCACTGTACCTCATTTCTGTTAACTTGCCTACATGGTAAGTTATGATTTGAGTATAGCACAGCATTCAATGGCTGTGATGGTTAATTGCATATGTCAACTTGACTGAGCTAAGGGATAAAACATTTCTGGGTGTGTGTGTGTGAGGATGTTTCTGGAAGAGATGAGCATTGAATTACTTGGTAAAGAAAACTCACTCTCTCCAGTGTAGGTGGCCCCCATCCAATCAGCTGAAGGCCCAAATAGGTCAAAAAGGCAGAGAAAGGGCAAATTCTGTCAGTGTTTGAGCAGGGACATCCAACTTCCACCTTTCTGGTTCTCAAGTCTTCAAACTCAGCTGAACTTAACACCTTCACCCCACCCCTGATTCTCAGGCTTTCAGGTTAAACTGAATTATACACCACTGGCTTTCTGGTTCTCCAACTTGCAGATGGCAGGCTGGGGGGCTTCTCAGCCTCCATAACTGGGCAAGCTAATCCTATAATAAATCTCCTCTCATATGTTTCTATAGATAGATTTTATGTATATATATATATATATATATATATATATAGAGAGAGAGAGAGAGAGAGAGAGAGAGAGAGAGACTGATTCTCTGTAGACTCCTAATACAGTGATTGATATCTATGCAAGCAAATGACCACACACAACAAGAAACAATCAAAACAGAGTAGTGAATACACAATGGCCATTATCTGGAGCACACCTCAACAGCTGAGCCAGAGGGGATGTACCAAATGGAGGTTTTCTACAAAAATTCAGATGGGAGCAGAGCTGACTGTGTTTTGGCTTGCTTTTGCCTTCAGACATAGTGAGAACCGGCTAAAACAAACAGTGAGTGGAGACAACCCTGTTAGAATTACACTCATTCTGGGCAACTGCTTTTCTAAAAATAATTTTTACTTCTTGCTGTCCAGCTGGAGGCAGGAAAATACCCAATTATTCAAGGCTCACAGTTTTTTGTTAGGAAAGGCAGGTGTGGTAAAAAGAATTATTAATTTCAGGAAGCAGAATGCAAAAGGCAGCACAGAACCCATTTGTTTCTTAAACAAAAACTAAATATAAGCATCATCCACCTCAGATCTTGCAGCTAAACTGCAATCCCTCGTGTAGGGAAAGAGCCTCTGAGAAACGCTCTGTCCCCTGATAAGGAAGTGCAGAGAGCTCTGATGTAGGAGGCCCACCTCTGGGGGCTGGAGATTAACTGTGAGAGTTAAGCGAGGAGGAGCCGGCTATTCTGGGAGCCAGATAACAACAGTATTTTCAATTTTCTTTCAGTCTGGGCAGCAGCTGTTTCTCAGGTTTGAAAGCAATCATAGTTACACATTGTTTATTTCTCAATTCGATTTCATCAATATTTATTACAGCATTATTCACAATAGCCAAGATAGGGAGACAATTTAAGTGTTCTTCAACAGACGAATGAAGAAAATACAGCACATACATGCGATGGAGTACCATTCAGCCTTTTTAAAAGAAGGAAATACTGCTATTTGCAACAACATGGATGAACCTGGAGGACATTATGCTAAGTTAAATAAGTCAGGCACAGAAAGACAGTGAAATGGTTTTAAAAAGATGTAGCATCCTGTTACTTTCATTCAAAACCCTTAAGGATAGCAAAGCATCATTTTTCTGTCCTGCTCCTTCACTGTTTCAGGTTAATGGTCAGGAGGTTATGGGAGAGAGAGATGTTGGGAGTCTGGAAAGCCATCCTGGAATACCAGGTCAAGGAGAAGAACTTAAATAAAGGAAAGACAGGCATCAGGAAGGAAGGACAAAAAGGAAACTGTCCCTGTGGACTGAAGAGCAGATCCCCAAGCACAAGTCCAGGTGAAGGTAAAAATGAGAAGTCTTAAGAGAAAGACTGGGTTTTCCTTCACACCACTGCTCAAAAACGTATGCCAAAATCCAAATTTGTATACTCTGTGCGTAATTACCAACTAATTCTTCTTCCCCTACTCTCTTCAATCCTGACCAAACACGACCTGTTGCTCTATGCTCATGCTTGAGTGTAAGTGTTCTTTTCTGTTTTATATAGAGTAGGAACAGAAAAACTGTTAAAAGGAAAGTGCGCTGCCGTGACCAGGAATGCCATGTTTGCAGCATCAATGCATCCTGCCCCAGACATCACTCCCTATAGCTCTGGCTGATCAAAATATGTATCACTTGACACTTTCTCTACCATCTCATTTATACTGCCACAGAGTACCAAACATGGAACAACTCCAATAAAATATTTCCCATGTTGGGTTTTCTTTTTCCTTTGGGGGATTATCTCTACTCCCGTTACTACTTTTGTTGTAGGATAAGCACTCACATGTGTTTAAAAGAAAATGTGGGGAATTTCAATGAGAAAAAAATTTCAAAACCTCAAAACTACTTACATGAGCTATGCTTGGTATTGGTCTGGATCAGCGAGGTTAGGCTGTGGTAACAAGTTAATCTCAGAATCTCAGTGAAAATTTATTTTTCCCTCATGCTACACATCTAAAAGGGGTTGGTAGGAGTCTTTGTGCTGTACACTCTTGTGATTTTAGGTCTCAATAGACAACATTTTGTATCACTGCATACAGCAATAGAAGGGAAAGCATAGAGTCCTCAATCCCACTCAGCCATGTTTCAGCCTGGAGGGGTCATGTGTCTCTTTCAACTTACCCATTGGTCAGAAACAGTCACATGACCCCAACCCAACTGCAAGGGAGGCTGGAAGTGCAGTCTTCCCTTTTTCCCAATGAGAGGAGAATAAGAAGCTAGAGAACATATGGCATTGACTTCACCCCAACAGGATATAAATCAGGGAGCCCTGAAATATCAGAGGCTTGAGTCTAGAACTGCTCTCAACAAAGCCCATGGGAAATGCTACTTTCCAAGAGACCTGACTCTCCATCATGAGGCTTTAAGAGAGGAACCAAAACTTCTCTATGTGGAGCTTGTTCCTTGATGTAGAACACATCCTAGATTTCCTTCTCTATGAATGGGATAAGGCCACATGGAGAGATCTGCTCCCCTTTAGTCCCAGAACATTGTCTCCTGTCCCCTCTTTTTCCTTAATTGGCCAGTAAAATGCATATAATATCAACAACATTTTCTCTATGTCTGATACTGGGTCCTAACCCAAGTAATCTAAGAAGGACACATGGGGGAAGCTGAGAAAAGTCCTAATTGCCAAGTAGTCTGGTAGTACCCATACACCTTCCTAAGCTCATTGAGCACATGTTTTTAAAAATGCCAAGAGAAATCTATAATACTGAGTGAACTCTCACAGAAACAAAGATCTGTGTATCATATGTTCTTACTCATATAATGGACCTTGAACATCTATCATAATAGTATAAGAAAAGGATTGACAGTGTGGGAAACTATGGGGGGTGTAGGGAGGGGAAGGGAGGTGGGATTAGTCATAGTCAATATCTGTCTGAGGACAGGGAGACGCCCCTTATCAACAAGAGTGCCTGAACGATGCATATTTGTATACCCAACCTTTAACTGTACCCCACAATTTTAAAATAAAAAATATATTTAAAAAAATGAAATTGCAAGAAAAGAAGATAGAGATAGATAGATAGATACATAGATGATAGATACATAGATAGATAACTAGATAGATACATAATTAAAATAAAATAATGTTTCATTTTTAATAGATTAAATTAGCAATAGATAAAATTGAATTTGAACAGAATGACTTTCAATCTAGAGCAAAATATGACAAATATTAGAAAGCTTTTTAAAAAAATCATAATCACAGGGATTGTCACAATTTATATGAAAAAAAAAGCCATGTTTAGTTAATTCTGCTCAATTTCATCCAGTGCTTCAGGTTAAAGACAAAATGGACATTGATTTTCAGCTACCTGTATGTACTGATGTGGGAAAGACAAACCATGTGACTTGTTATATGAATTCCTTCATTTGTTCACTTAAATGCAAGCATCTCACATGTTACACAATCTAGTAAAAGACTCTAAAAGTTACCGACCAGTTACAGAGTGACCTGGCATTCTAGATAGACATACGAGCCTAACATTCAACAGGAATGGGACAAAAATGAACCATACATTTTAATGTATTGCTGAGTTCTAAGGACATGAAGGAAATCATCAAAGTCAATCCCCCATCAAAGGGATCTGAAAATGTAAAGTGAGCTAGTGATTGATAAGCATTTCCAAAAAAGCAGGGATGATTATGGAAAATGCTTGCTGAATGCTGTAAAAAAGGTTAAACTGTTCTCAGAATGTGGTATTCTGATCCCTGAACAAGCACAGATTCCTATCTTCTTGGAGAAATTGAACACTAGGATATCGGTTACATATACCAAATATGAGCTCATAGTCTAATATAATCAAAATTTTCACATATTCATTTTTGTGGACTTTAGATATTCTAATAATAATGTAGGAAATACAAAATAATTGAGAATAAACTATTTTTATGATTTTTCAATTTTTATTGGCAAATATTTATACCTATTTATGTGTTATTTTGTTACATACACAGAATATGTAATGATCAAGTCAGGTTATTTTGGATCTTCGTCACCTCTATCATTTATTATTTTTTTTTGTGTTGAGAACATTTCAAGTCTTCCCTACCAGCTATTTTGAAGTTCATGATACATCAATGATAACTATAGTCACCCCACACAGCAAATATTAGAACAAATTTCTTGTGTGTATGTTTATACGTTCTCTTTACCCTCTCCTACACACACTCCCCAGCCTCTGGTACCTATTATTCTCTCTCTCTCTCTCTCTCTGTCTCTCTCTCCTCTCTCTGTCTCTATTTGAGATTAACTATTTCATTTCCTACATATAAGTGAGAACATGCAATATTTGTCTTTCTGTGCCTGGCTTACTTCACTTAACATACAGATATCCAGCTCCATCCACAATGTTGCAAATAACAGAATTTTATTTGTTGCATGGCCAAATAGTACTCCATTGTGTATATGCACCACATTTTAAAACATCTATTCATCCACTGATAGACATTTTGGTTAATTCCATGTCTTTGCTATTGTGAATAGTGCTGCAATAAATATGAAGATGTGAGTATCCCTTTGAAATTCGAATTTCCTTTTCTTTGGAATAAATACCCAATAGTGGGGTTGCTGAATCATATGGAAATTTTATTTTTAGTGATTTTTCTTAGAAATTTTTTATGTGATAGTTATACTGACTTACATTTCCATCAACAGTGTATAAGAGTTCTCTTTTCTCAGCATCCTGGCCAGTATCTGCAATTTTTTTGTCATTTTGGTAATAACCATTCTAACTGGAGTAAGTTATCTCATTGTGGTTTTGATTTGGATTTCCCTAATTATTACTGGTTACATATTTTTTGTATATCTGTTAGCCATGTGTATGGTTTCTTTTGAGAAATTCCTCTTCAGTTTCTTTGCTCATTTTTTCCTGGGATTTTTCTGCTATTGTGGTGTTTTAGTTCCTTGTACGTTCTGTATATTAGTACCTTTTTGGATAAATAGTTTGCAAATATTTTCTCCCGTTTGACATGTTGTCTCTTCACTCTGTTGATCATTTCCTTTGCTGTTTAGAAGATTTTTAGCTTAATATAACCCCATTTGTCTATTATTATTGCCTGTGCTTTTGAGGTCTTAGCCCATAAAATTTTGGCCCTAGAGCAGTGTCTTTCAATGTTTTCCCTATGTTTTCTTCTAGTAGTTTTACAGTTTTGGTTCTTACTCTTTAAGTCTTTAGACATTTAGTAAGTGATAGGGGTCTAGTTTCATTCTTCTGCATACAGATATCCTGTTTTCCCAGTACCACTTATTGAAGATAGTGTCCTTTCCTTAATGTATGTTCTTGGCACTTTTGTGAAAAATCAGTTGGCTGTAAATAGAGAGATTTATTTCTTAGTTTTCTATTCTGTTCCATTGTCTACATGCCTATATGTATACCAATATCATACTGTTTTTGTTATTATAGCCTTGTAATACATTTTAAAGTCAGATAGTGTGATGTCCCCAGCTTTGTTCTTTATACTCAATACTATTTTTGCTATTTGGGCTCTTTTTGGCTCTAAATAAATTTTTAAATTTTTGAATTCTTTGAAATAAAAGCAAATTCATTATTTTGATAGGGATTGAATCAAATCTGTGGATTTCTTTGGGTAGTGACACAATTTTAACAATATTAATTCTAATCAATGAGTGTGGATATCTGCTCGTTTATTTGTGTATTCTTTAATTTATTTCATCCGTGTTTTGCCATTTGTCTTACAGAAGTCTTTCACCTCCTTGGGTAAATTTATTTCTAGGTATTTTACTATTTTCTATCTATTTTAAGTGATATTGCCTCCTTGATCTCTTTTAAAGCTAGATCATTATTGGTATATAGCAATGTTACTGATTACCATACATAGATTTAATGAATTTGCTTATCAGAATTAAAAGTATCCCCCTATGGAATCTTTAGGGTTTTTTTTTAATGCATATATGCCATCTGAAAAGAGAGACAATTTGAATTCCTCTTTTCCAGTTTGAACGCATTTTATTTCTTCTCCTGCCTGATTGCTCTGGCTAGGATCTCCAGTACTATCATAATAGTGGGCATCTTTTAGTGGTGGTAGTGAGCATCTTTTTGTTCATTCATGGGGAAAAAAGCTTTCATTTTTCCCCCATTCCAGTATGATGTTAGCAGTGGGTTTGCTGTGTATGGCCTTTATTATGTTGGAGAGTATTTTCCTTCTATGCCTACTTTGTTGAGTGTTTTTATCATGAAGGGATGTTGAACTTTATTAAATGTTTTTCTGCATCTATTGAGATGATCATATGGTTTTGTCTTTCATTCTATTGATGTGTTATATCACATTTACTAATTTGTGTACATTGAACTATCTTTGTAGCTATAGAATAAACCCCACTCAATCATATTATCTTTTTGATATCCCGTTGGATTCAGTTTGATGTTATTTTGTTGAAGAGTTTGGCATTTATATTCATTAAGATTTTGAGCCAGTAGTTTTTGTTGTTGCTGTTTTTTCTTTTTTGCTTGCTTTGTATTTTTTTCTGGTTTTGGTTTGAGGGTGGTGCTAGCCTTGTAGAATGAATTAAGGAGAATTCCTTCCTTTCAATTTCTGGAGTACTTTGAGGAGAATTTATATTAGTTCTTTGTTTTAATTTTGGTAGAATTCAGCAGTAAAGCTGCCCTGTCCTAGGCTTTCTTTGGCTGGGAGGTCACTTATTATTGGTTCAATATCATTAATCTATTTCAGATCCTTTTATGTTCTACTAATTCAATCATAGAAGATTGTAGATGTCCAGAAATGTATATATTTTCTCTAGGTTTTCCAGTTTGTCAGTGTATCATTTTTCATAATAGTCTCTGATGATCTTTTCAAATGAGCATTTTTTGTGGTAGCACTTGTCAGATCTTTTTTTGTTTATTTGGGTCTAGTTTTCTTTATTTGGGTCTACTCCTTTATGTCTCGCAAGCAGCTTATCAATTTTGATATCTTTTCAAAACCCCAGCTTTTTGTTTTGGTGAGCCTGCGTGTGTGTGTGTGTGTGTGTGTGTGTGTGTGTTAGTTCTGCTCTGATCTTTATTATTTCTTTCTGTAGACTAATTTAGGCTTCGTTCTTGCTTGATGAAAGCTGTTTGATGTGCATAATTGGGTTGATTTGAAATATTTCCACTTTTTTTGATGTAGTCATTTCTTGCTACAAACTTTCCTCTTATCTCTAATTTTGCTGTATCCCATAGGTTTTGATATGTTGTGCTCCCATTTTCTTTTTTTTTAATAAGACTCTAACCAAAATTGATTTTGTTCACTTGAAATAACGTCTTTTTTTATTATAAAGATGTGGGGTACAATTAGGTACACAAATGTTGATTATGCAGGTACCCTTGTTGATGAGGTGTGTCCTGCCCTCCCCTAGCAGTTTCCCTCAACTGCCACTCCCATTCCCCATCCCCTGACAGTTTCCCACTACTGCCAATCCTTTTCTTATAGTATTATAATTATTCAAGGTCCACTTATGAACGAGAACATATGGTACTCTGTTCTTTCTGTGAGATATCACTGAGTCTGATCAAATCTAAATCCATCCAACTTGTTGCAAAGTCCATATGTTTGTTCTTTATGGCTTCATAATATTCCATTGTATGTATATGTACCACATTTTTAAAATCCAATCCAGCTTTGGTAGGTAGCATGGTTGGTTCCATGTTTTTGCTATTGTGAATAGAGCTGCAATAAACATATGTGCACAGGTATCTTTTTTGTAGAATGATTTGAGTTCCTCTAGGTACATTCCCAATAGGGGAATTGCTGGGTCATATTGAAGGTCAATTTCTAGTTCTTTCAGAAATCGCCACACTGTCTTCCAAAGAGGTTGCACTGGTTTGCATTCAGTGTAGAAGCACTCTCTTTTCTCCGCATCCTCACCAGCATCTGTTGTTTGTTTTATTAATGATGGCCATTCTTACTGGGGTTAGGTGGTTTCAATGTGGTTTTGATTTGCATTTCTCTGATGATTAGTGAGAATGAGCACTTTTTCGTGTGTCTGTTGGCTACCTGTATAACTTCTTTTGAGAAGTGTCTATTCATGTCTTTTGCCCACTTTTTAATGGGGCTGTTTGTTTTTTCCTTTTGGCGTGTTTGAGTTTCTTGTAGATCCTAGATGTTAGGTCTTTGTCAGATATACAGTTAGAAAATAATTTTTTCCCCATTCTGTAGGCTGTCTCCTGCTCTCTTGATGGTTTCTTTTTGCTTTGCAGAAGCTTGCTAGTTTGATGAGGTCCTGCTTGTCTATCTTATTTCTTTTTTCTTTTCTTTTTTTTTTTTTGAGTTGGAGTCTTACTCTGTCACCAGACTGGAGTGCAGTGGCCGCTCCCAGCCACTGCAGCCTCAACCTGCTGGGCTCCAGCGATCCTTCTGCCTCAGCCTTCCAAGTAGCTGGAACTACAGGTGCGCACTACCACACCCGGCTAATTTTTTGATTTATTGTAGAGATGAGGTCTCGCCAAGTTGCCCAGGCAGGTCTCAAACCTGCAGACTCAGCCAATCCACTCACCTCAGCCTCCCAAAGCGCGGGATTACAGACTGAGCCACAGAGCCCGGCTTATCTTATTTCTTAAGGTATGAGCATTTTGGGTTCTGAATGGAATTGTTTGCCAGTTCCAATTTTCATAAGGGTATCTCCTGCATTTTCTAAGATTCTCATAGTTTGAGGTTTTACATTTAGGTCTTTGATCCATTTAAAGTTAATTTTTGTATATGGTGATAGGCAGGGATCCTGTTTCAATCTTCCTCATGTGGTCAGCCAGTTTTCCCAGCACCATTTACTGAATAAGTTCACCTCTCCCCAGTGGTTGTTTTGGGAGGCTTTGTCAAAGATGAGTTGGTTGAGAAATTGAGGATTTGCTTCTGGAATCCCTATCCTGTTCCATTGGTCTATGTGCCTGTTCTTGTACCATTACCAGGCTGTTTTGATTACTGTAGCCTTATAGTAAAGTTTGAAGTCCACAAGTGTGATACCTCCTGCTTTGTTTCTCTTGCTAAGGATTGTTTTGGCTATTTGTGGTTGTTTATGTTTCCATATGAATTCCTATATTGTCATTTTCCGGTCTGAGAAGAATGATGTTGGTGTCTTAATAGTTATTGCGTTGAATCTGTAGATTGCCTTTGGTAGGATGGACATTTAACAATGCTAATTCTTCCTAACCATGAGCATGGAATATTTTTCCATTTTTGGTGTCTTCTTGAATTTTTATGAGCAGTGTTTTGTAGTTCTCATTGTGAAGGTCTTTCACTTCTCTGGTTAGGAAGATGCCGAGGCATTTCTTTTTTTTCTTTTTCTTTTTTCTTTCTTTCTTTTTTTTTTTTTTTGCAGCTATTGTGAATGGGATTGTGCTTTTAATTTGGGTGTCTGCCTGCCTGTTGGTGGTGTATAGGAACGCAACTGTCTTTTGCACATTTATTTTGTACCCTGAGACTTTGCCAAAGTCCTTTATTAGTGACAGCAGGTTTTTGACAGATTCTCTTGGATTTTCAAGGTATAGGATTATATCATCAGCAAAGAGAGATAACTTGATTTCCTCTTTTCCTATTTGGATGCCTCTGATTTTCTTCTCTTATCTAATTGCCTGAGCTTCAACTTCCAACACAATGTTGAACCTGAAGGGTGAGAGTGGGCAACCTTGTTTTTTTCCAGTTTTCAGGGGAAATGTTTCCAGTTTCTGTCTATTTAGTAATATGTCAGCTGTGGGTTTATCGTAAATGGCACTTACCATTTTGAGGTATGTTCCTTCTATACCTAGGTGTTTGAAGGCTTTTATCAAGAAGGGATGCTGGATTTTATCAAAAGCTTATCTGCATCTAATGATATAATCATGTGGTTCTTGTTTTGACATCTGTTGTTGTTTTTAATTACATTTATAGTCTTGCAAATGTTTAACCAGACCTGCATCCTGGGGATGAAACCTACTTGGTCATGGTGGATGATTTTTGATATGTGCTTTTGGATTCAACCTGCTAGAATCTTGTTGAGAATATTTGCATCTATGTTCACAAGGGATGTGTGATGTTAGCTTTGTAAAATGGTTTGAGGAGAATTCCATCTTTCTCAATTACCTGAAATTCTTTCAATAGGATTGGTATCAGCTCCTCCTTGCATGTTGTGCTTCCATTTTCATTGATTTTTAAAAAATTTTCATCTTAATTTCTTCATGATCCAATGGTCATCCAGAAGCATATTGTTTAATTTCCAAGTATTTGAATAGTTTCCAGAGTTTCTCTTGAAATTGATTTCTAATATTATTTTATTATGGTCTGAAAAGATACTTGATATAATTTTGACCTTTAAAAAATTTGTTGAGACTTGTTACTGGCTTAATATATGGTCTATCCTGGAGAATGTTTCATGTGCTGATGGAAAGATTTTATGTTCTGTAGTTTTTGGATTAAATGTTCTGTAAATGTTAGGTTCATTTCACCTAAAGAACAGATTAAATCTGATGTTTCTTTAATGAGTTTTTGTCTTGGTGATCTGTTAAATCCTAAGGACAGGGTGTTGAAGTCCCTCACTATTACTATATTAAAGTCTGAATCTAGTAATATATGCTTTATGAATCTAGGTATTTCAATGCTGACTGCATATACATTTATAATTGTTATTTTCTCTTATAGGATTGCTTCCTTTATCATTATATAGTGACCTTCTTTGCATTTTTTTGGTTTTACTCTTTTTGACTTGAGGTCTGTTTTATCTGATATATAAATATAGCTACTCCTGCTTGCTTTTGGTTTTCATTTCCATGAAATACCTTTATTCTTTTCCTTGCATCTATATATGTCTTTACAGGTAAAATGTGTTTACTGTAGGCAGCATATAACTGGATCATGTTTCCTTATCCATTCAACTAGTTTATGTCTTTTAAGTGGAGAATTTGATCAATTTGCATTCAAGATTATTATTGATATACAAGTTTTTGCTCCATCATATTGTTAGATATTTTCTGATCTATTTCTGCATATTCTTTTTTAAAAATCTTTTTATCTTTTTGTTTACCATTGAAATTTTGTGTTTTCTGTAGCAATAACATTTGAATACTTTCTCTTCTTCAATTGTGTGTATGTTATACCAGTGAGTTTTATACTTTCATATGTTTTCATGGCAGTAGATATCATACAATTGCCTCCAGGTATAGGACTTCCTTAAGCATTTCTTTGAAGGTCAGTCTAGTGGAAATAAATTTCCTCAGCATTTGCTTCTGTGAAATTTCATTTATCCTTCATTTATGGAGAATAACTTTTCCAGCTATATTATTTCTATCAGACAGGTTAATTTTCTCTCAATATTTTGAATATACTACTCATTCCTTCCTGGTCCTAATGCTCCTGTTGAGAAATCTGATCAAAATTACCTTATTTGTAACTAGATGTTTTTTACTTGTTGTTTTTCAATTTTATCTCTTTTTTTTTTTTGACCTTTGAAAGTTTGACTGTAATGTGCCCTGGAGAATACCTATTTTGGGGAAGTATCTATGTGAGAAACTCTGAGCTCCCTGTATCTGAGTGTTTGCATCTTTTGCTAGACTTGGGAAATTTTCAGAAATTATTTTATAGAATAGGTTTTCCATGTCTTTGGCCTTCTCTTCACCTTTTAGAACATCTAAAATTTGAATATTTTGGAGCTTTACAGTGACCTATATATCATATAAGCTTTCTTCATTCATTTTTATTCTTTATTTTTCTTTTTAAAAATTTTCTATAAGTGTGATTGCATTATTTCAAAAAAATCTGTCTTCTAGTTCTGAAATTCTTTCTTCTGTTTGACCTAATTTATTGTTAAAGCTCTTGATTGTATTTTTCAATTTTATTCATTGTATTCTTTAATTCCAATTATTTTGCTTGGTTTTTTAAAAATAGTATCTATCTCTTTGACAAATTTATCATTCATATCCTGAATTATATTCCAGATTTCTTTGTACTGTTTGTGTTCTCTCATATCTCACTGAGCTTCTTTATTATTGTTACTTTGAATTTTTTAGAGGCATTTACATTTTTTTCATTAAAATTTGCTGCTGAAGAATTATTGTTTCTTTGGAGATGTCACATTTTCTTGGTTTTAAAATATTTATTTCATCCTTACATTTTTATATCTTTGTGTCTGGTATAGCAGTCACTTCTTTCAATTTTCTGATTGAGTTTCATAGACAGGAAATAGATAGACTGTTTCCTGAAGGTGTATCTATGGTGTTGTTGGATTGGGTACCTTAGTTTTGATTCTGGGTACATCCAGTAATATAGCCTTTTTATTATTTATTTAGCTGTAAGCAACAGCATCAGTGGTATCTGTAATTTTTTCAGTGTCTTAGGATGTGATTGGTAGAGGATGCTATCTTGAGGCTTTGCTGGGGACACAGTTGCCATGCGGGTTAGTTCTTGTGCTAAAGTGGTGGCAGCAATGAGCTGAGTATACCTCTTTGGTCCCTGGAGTGGACACATGTGGACACTGGTGTTACAGAGTCTAAGTGAGTCAATTCTTGGACTTTCAGGAAGCTTGCTCAGGTGTCAATACTGGTAGCCATGAACCTGGGAGGTGTGTGGGTTCTCAGAACCCTGAGTAGCGGATGTGGTGTGGATGATGGCAATATCAGTAGTGGGACAAACTACAGGCTTCCAAGAATCACTTGATCATGTTAGTTATGGCTATAATTGCTTTACCAGGAGAGTATCCAGGCTCCCAGCTGGTATATGTGGGTGGGTGATGGCAGGGATGGGTGGTGGCAGGCTGGATACACTTATCCTCAAGCCCCCGAGTGGTATGCGCAAATACCAGTTGTGGTGGATGGGGCAAAGAAATCCCTAGGCCCCTTACATGACATGCTTAGGTACTGGGAATGCTGGTACCAGGCTGTGTAGACCTGTCCTCAGGTCCCTCATTGCTGCACGTACGTGCAGGCTCCAGTGGGCATGACAATGAGGCAATCTCCAGGCCCAAGGATGGCATGCTTGGATGGTGGTAGCAGCAGTGTTTGTGGGTAGGAAGAGCTCATCCTTGGAGCACATGTGAGTGCAGAGAAGTCCTGCTAGTGAAAAAGAAGGGTTTCTGTTAGTGGCAGCAGCCCCAGGTAGTCATCATTTGGGCTCTTGGGATTAAATGCTTCAGTACTTTCCCACCCACTCCTCGCCGTGGCAGCAGTGGTGAATGGAGAATCAGTCCTCAGGCATGTACAAGTACACGAGACCCCTGCTGCTGGAAGGGGCAGGGTTGATGGCAGTGACAGTAGCCCAGACAGGCGTCTCTCAGACTCTAAGGAGCACATATCTTGACCCCTTTTGTCCAGGGGAGGTGGCCTCCTCAGTGTACTGCTATACCCTGGAGTGTAAGCAATGGCATGGGTGAGAGGATTGGAGACTCTGCCACCTGCGTAGAGATGCAGGGCCTGTTTGGTCCTAGGGCAGGAAACAATCTAGTGGGGGATAGGCTCTCAAAATGGTGCCATGCTGCAGCAATTTGAGTCTCAGGTGCTGTCTGGGACCCACTGTGAGCACCCTCTTTGAAATGTCACAGGGACTCTGGGCAGTATCCAATGCTTGTCTCAGTGCCAGTGAGGTTCAGGGAGTTCTCCTATGACTAGCATTCCAGGAGTCCATGTTGAGAATGTGGACCATTGGGGATCTCTCTGTTACCCTTTTCCTGCCCAGGGGATCCTCTCTGGGTTGCCAGCTAATCACTGCCTCACTTACCTCTCTTGCTGTGCCTCTGGTTTTTCCTGTCACTTTTCTGCTGAATCTCAGTGTTTTCTCTTTGATGTTCCACCTGAGGTGTGATTATCTACACATTATTTGAGTTCTTGTTGGTGGAAGGAAATGCTGGATGCTTCTAGTCAATTATGTTGAAGTTTCCTGAGTATAGATTTTTTTTTTCTTTTTTTGAGTCAGGGTCTCGCTCTGTCTTCCAGGCCGAAGTGCATTAGAATGATCATGATTAACCACAGCTTTGACTTCCTGAGCTCAAATGATCCTTCCACCTCAGTTTCCTGTAGCAGCTGTAACTACAAATGCATGCCACCGTGCCTGGCTGATTTTTGTTTTAATGTAGAAATGAAATATTGTATTTTGCCCAGACTGATCTCCAACTCCTGGGCTCAAGCAATCCTTTGGCCTCAGCCTCCCAAAGTGCTGGGATAACAGGCGTGAGGCACTGCACCTGGTGGATTATTTTTTGAAAATATATAAAATCACAAAAATAAGCATGCTAGCTGCAATTTTAAAGTCTTAGAAGTGAAAAGGGGGTGTATGTTAGAAATAATTGTCACTAAAACTAGAGAATTAGAAAATGCATTTGAAAAATTTAACTTTAATGTATGACGATTTAAACTGAATGGCAAGCTCTCTCTCTTTGGAAACAGAGAATCTGGTTTATGTAGCAGTTAAGTATAATTGGAAAAGAGAGGAGAAATGAGTTCTGGTGGTATAGCAGGCATTGGATAACAGAAATTGCTAAAAAAAAAAAAATTACTGTCAGAAGGACCTCTTTCTGAATGCAATATTCAACAAGTGGATCTGAGAATAACTGCTGAAAGGAAAAGAAGTTGGGTTACTCTAACATGGGGTGAATGTGGGAAAGGCAACAAGGGCACAACAAAAGCCCAATGACTTCAGAAGAACCCAACAGAACACATTTCCAGAAAGATGAAGAACTGCACAGAGGAAAATCTGTTGGAGGTAGAATTCAATTTTAACAGGTGCCTTTTTAAAAAGAAATGTAGACAGGGTTTTAGAGGACACAGATCAGATCTCAGAACAGCAGAGGAAACTGCACAGGCATATTTTTAAATGTTCTTAAGTGTAAATAATTAATGAAGCCACCCAGGCACACCTTCGATTTTCAGCTAATAAATTATCTAATTTAGACAAGAGTACCATAAATAAATTCCTAATAACAAAATAAAGTAAATATATTAGACTACTATACAAATGTTATATACTCCACTATATAAATATAGTGCAACTACCAAAAATTGTGATGGATAATGGAAAAAAGTGTCTCAAAATTCATTATAAGAAATATTATTCTAAAATATATTCCTCCCCACTATATTCTTGACTCTTCTTGGATTTTGTCTTTATATTTTAGAATCATATTTCTAATATCTTTGAAAAACTTTAATATGTTTTTGAGTGAAAATTTGAAAATTTGATTGGAATTGCATTATATCAGTGAATAACTTGGTAAGGTAACAAAATCTTTATAATATTCCATGTTACTAGTCATGAACATGTTACGAATTTCTATCAATATACTATAATTTAATGTTAATAATTTTAAAATATGTTCTGCATAAAGTTCTTGCATATATTTCTATCGAACTCTGTTTTATGTACCTCATTTTTTTTTTGGTTGCTATCTGAGGCATATTTATAAATTGCAGGGGATTTTTTTGTAGTTGACCTGCAAAATGAAACTGAAGTTTATGTATAAGTTATCTCTATAATAATCTTGCTAAACTCTCTTATTAATTTTAACAACTTAACTATATGTTATTTTTGATAGTTTGTTTAGACAACCATATCATCTATTAATAATATTCTCTGAGAATAGTGGCAGTTTTTAACCTTCCCTTTCAATCTTTAAACCTATTTTTTGTTTAAAGATGAAAATAATAAAGATATAACAGCAGATGAAATTAAATACATAAAAGTTATAGGGGGAATAAATGGAACAAAAGCTATTTCTTTGAAAAAAATAAAAGTTTAACTAGACTCATCAGAAAAAAAGTAAGACACACATAAATAATATTAGAAATGAATGAGATGGCATCATTACAATCTTAAGAGTGAACAAAGGTTAATAAGGACATTTTGTCAAAACTTTGATATCTTTGGTGAAATAAAACATTCTTGAAAGATGAAAATAAAGTTTCCCCAAAAGGGGTTCGATTACCTAAACACACGTGTGCACGTGTGCACGTACACACGCACACACACAAATTAAATCCTCAGATAAAAAAGGACTTCCCATAAGATTTTACTGAGATCATCTGTTAACATTTGGGCAGAAAATACATCCAGTCTACACAGAGTCTACCAGAAAATAGAAAGTTTCTTTTAGAGTTTTCCAATTCATTGTTTGAGGCTAACATTACTGTGATACCAACAAACACATTAACTGAATATAGAACTATATTTTAATATCCTCTATAAACACAGGTGTACAAATCCTTAACCAAATATTAAAAATTGAATCTAGCAATATAAAAAGGATACTACATCATTTTCCAGTTGAGTTTTTTCAAATAAATGAAGGCTTCTCTACTACTCAAAATTCAATCAAATATGATTAACCATAAAGGTACTAAAAAGCTTAGAATAGCTGTGTGATTATTTTTATATATGCAGAAAAGCATTTGATGAAATCCAAATCAATTCATGATAAAAATGGTCGGCTATGGAATAAAAGAGAAAGTTCTGAACTTGATAAAGTACATTTACAAAAATATTACAGCAAACATTATACTTAATGATAAATGACTGAATGTTTTTCCCCTAAGACTGGAAAAGAGGAGGGATGTCCATCTCTATGCAATTCTATCCTAAGAAAATCTAGCCAGTATAAAAAAAGAAACAACAATAATAATAATTATAGTCATGCATATTAGAATGAATATATGTTTTTATTTATAGACAACACACATAATTCTTTATGTCACAAAGCCTAAAATAATTACAATAAAATCTAATCAATAAGTGAATTTAAAACTACCTCCAGATACAAGTTCGATATTAAAAATAAATATATCTTTTTATGGATTATAAATAAAAACTTAATTAAAATTTGAAAAAAATTACAATATAGGAAAAACATTAATTTAGGATGAATTTAACAAAAATACGTATAGGACCTATATTATAAAAACTAAAAAAATTGCTAAAAATAGTTAAAAACCTGAACTAATTGAGACATATGCCATGCTCAGGACCGAATGACTCAATATTGCTGAACTCAAATTTTTCCAGATTAACCTATATTTTAATGCAATTACCAATAGTGTCTAAGGAATGTTTTTTGTAAACAAATTTAGTCTTATTTTAAAATTAATATGAAAAGACAATAAAACTTGAATAGTAAAAGTCGTTTTACAAAAAAGACAAAAGTAAGAAAATTTGCACTATGTACGGTCAATTGATTTTATAACAAAGATTCTACGACAGTCAACTTTATGTGTCAACTTGGGTATAATTTCCAGTTATCCAATCAAATAATAAATTGGATGATGTGCAGTTATTTTGCAGAAGTAATTGAAGTTCATTGTCAGTGTAATTTAATTTAAGTAAAGTAAATTATGGAAGATAATCTAGAGTGGGCCAGATTCAATCAGGTGAGAGGATTTAAGAGTAGAATTGAGCCTCCCTGAAGAAATCCTACCTGTATATCCCACCTGTAGGCTTAAGCTTGTGCCTCAATTTCTAGCTTGCCTTTTCTGATAATTGCTCTAAGGACTTAGTACTCACCTTGCCAGTATCCACAATAGTGTAAGCCAGTTATTTGCAATAGACCTTTTATATATCTCTTACTGGTTTTGCTTTTCTGATTTGAACCCTGGTTTATACAGATTTTGATGCTGATTAGAGGCTCTAGAGGAACAGAATCTTAAAGATACATTTTCTGAATTGGTTCTGGGTTTTCTAGAGTTGATTCTCTAATATCTTTAGCTTTAAAGGCACTAATGAATCTATTTCCAGTGGTAAAAAGGGCATCAGTAGTCCACGTCATGATGTGGCAATAAAAATATGCAAAATGTTGCCAATAGACACTTCTAACCAAAGACCTATAGAAGACAAGTTGTTATGTAACCACGTCTTTCATATCTTGGAACATTTTATCCAGATTAAGAATATAATGGGATGAATGCTGTTCACTTCTAACTGCACTGGTGAAAGCAAAGGCAAGAAAAGAATTAGCTAAGGCTTCAATGACCTGAGAGTTTTTATATCTTCCCTTCAGATACCTTTCTATAGCCACAGGACTGAGATTTCTAAAATCTAAACCCAGAGTTTTATTATGAGAGCAGCTGAATTACAATGCAAATTGAATTCCCAACCATGTAGCAAGATGTCTCCTACAAAATAGAGGGCATTGATTGGGAGGTAAGAGGGTCCGGAAAATGGCAATGAGGACATTATGACATACTACGATGAAACTGGAGAAACTAAAGCCTTAAATTTTGCCAGGTTTTGTTTCCCTTCTACCCCTGAATAAGTTGGTTACCCCTGTTCTGCCTTAAAAAATTGTATTGGCTTCCCTGTAGTAGTTGCTTTACAAAGTTCCACTTGTTCTCCTCAAGACCCCTATCTGCTACTTGTCTTTGCTTTTGACCTATAACTAGATTAAAGTCTCAGCAAGTCCCAAAGGGTGAGATATAAAGTGTGACCTTGCATGGATGTGCACATCCGAAGAATCACATATATTTTTTTCAATTTATAGAGACATAAAACTGGAAAATATGCATGGCAGTGAATCTTAAGAGTATCTGATCATGGTGTAAGAAACATAAAATTAGATTCAGTTAAGTTTACTGATATGGATCCACTAAGTAAAGACTATGGATGTAACATTTGAGCTCAGAAAGTTAGAAAAGGTTCAAATAGTTTGATTGATTGGCTCAGAATTTGACCCCAAAGTGACCTGAAAACAATTAAGTTGAAATGCTAGGAGTAGGTTGATATATTTTAGAAGAAAGTTTCTAAAGGTCTTGGGAAAGTGAAATGTTAAAGTGGACTTATCTTGTAAGATACATTGATCCAAACTGGGAAGGTCAGGCGGACACACCTTTCACCACAACTCTGAGAAATATATTTGTGAGAGGAATCCCAGAACATTCTAGAGCTCTATCATTGCTCTCTTCTGTAGGTCAGAAATTACACTGAGAACACCGATTATTGAACTGGGACCCTTAAATGCGATAAGGATAATGGAATTCTGGGATGGCAGAAACCAAGTGGCAGCACTTAGTCACCGAAGGTAAGGTGGACAACTGAGTCAAGTCACAATCAAACTAGTCTGACTCACAAAGACCTGGCAGGCCAGTTTATCATGGTGTCTCCGAAAGAGAAGTAGTCCTTTTCTTTATTTTTTAAACTTGATCTTCATAATTAGAAGAGTTCTAGGTTATTTGAATAAAAAATACAAAGTTCTAGTGTCTTATTTAAGTCTCAGATTGAGGCGAGAGGATTGCCTGAGTCCAGGGTTTCGAGACCAGCCTGGGAAACTTGGTGAGACCTCGTCTCTACAATAAATCCAAAAATAAGCTGGGCATGGTGGCACATGTCTATAGTTCCAGCCACTTGGAAAGACGAGGTGGAAGGATTGTCTGAGCCCAGCAGGTTGAGGTTGTGGTAGCAAAAGTTTCAGATTAAGCCAGTTTACAGACCCAGATCCCTTTGAATGGAGGGGAAGCCAGTTCCTCTTGCTCTTTATTAATACTAAAAGGTAAGTTCACTGACATAAAGACAGAAATTTTTACTTTTTCACTTTTATATTCATACTCTTGGCATGACTCTTGGC
This sequence comes from Tarsius wallacei, assembly GCA_963574415.1. Taxonomy (NCBI): domain Eukaryota; kingdom Metazoa; phylum Chordata; class Mammalia; order Primates; family Tarsiidae; genus Tarsius; species Tarsius wallacei. The sequence continues at coordinate 10,427 of CAUYQG010189222.1, read as the reverse complement.
ATGATAGTAACAGCCAAATAACTGCTTGATCAAAGTACAGACTTAGTTTTAGAAGTTTAACTCTAAATTTATCTAATTCTATTATATGTCTCAATTTCTCATTTCATCCTCAACTAGGTATATTTCAATGTATCACTAATCTTGATCAAATGTTATAAAGCAGATGTTCTCTATCTTCAATAAAGGTAGAGAAGCGTGAATAGATGCTTGCCCCCAAAATGAATAATTTGGTTTATTCAAACAAAGAGTAGCCCAATGGTGGCAACTATTAAGAAAAAAATGGAACATTTTTACCTAGAGATGCAAAAAAAGATATGAGGGGGACCCAAGAAAATCAGAATTTATTTTTTTAATGTGTATTTATTCTTACATGTTTAAACTTCAGTAATCTTCAAAGTACTCTCTGTTTGATGCAACACACTTATCAAGCAAGACGCTTTTCCCACTGCTCAAAGCAGTTCTTAAAATCAATTTTGATGCCTTTTAGGGCTTCTACTGGTTTCATTTTACCTCTTCTACATGGTCAAAATTCTTCCCTTTGAGGACTTTTTTTCATCCAGGGAAATAAAAAAAAAAAGTTGCTCAGGATGAGATGCCATGAAAAGGGATTGGACCGTGGGGGTCTTGCCATGTTTGGTCAAAAACTGCTGAACACTCAGCACAGTGTGGATAGGTGCATTTGTAAATCATTCATCATGAAATGGGCAAACGCATTGAAAGAACTGCCAAACAAACAAGCATGCAAAATTTACTGAAGCTGAACACAACCTCTCACAACCATGCTAACTGGGACGCTGATGCTGGTGGGTTTCTAGAATACTAACCTAGCAGGGAAAACCTGCACTACAAAAGAAAATTCCAGGTTTGGGGGATCCTCTTTCATAGTTGAACATCTGGAGAAGAGACATCAGCACTTAATTAACTGAAGCCACTAATTTTACTGATAGAGAATCTGACCTCTCGGTTCACTCAGATACATTCATTCCCCATTACCTGTAGGTCATAAACTCACAGAGCTGGCAGAGACTTAAGCATGATCCAGTCAGGTTTCCTTGTGTCGTAGCTGCAAAAACTGAAGTCTTTTATATAAGTTAAGCAACTTTTTTTCCAAGAGTTTACTAAGCTTAGATTAAATCTCTAGTCACTATGACTTTCTCTCAGCACACAACAATTTCCCTACATCACATTGCAAATATTTCATAAGACTTATTTTATATTATATTTATTGAAGTACCAGTAAGAACAATGATGATATAAAGGGAAATAAGGAATCATACAACTTATTTTTTTCACAAGCACACAATCTTTCTGGAATCTTATAGATCTTTAGCTATTTGAGTCATTGATGGATGCTTTATGTAGGCTTCTAGCATAAAAGAGTTTCATCAGAAAGTGAGAGAAACAGAGCACTCACACAACCAACATACATAAGTATTTGTTATTTAAAGAGGCTCTATTTTTTTACTGATGGGATACTTTAGATAAAACTTGATCCAGAAACTAAAAAAAATTATTATGCTCATTTGTAAGGTGATTCTATTAAGAGTAAAAAATGTGTGCATAGGTAACATAATTTTTTACAGTTATACATTTATTTGCAAATAAAATAGAGCTCTAGAATTCTATCCCCTTTCTTTTGCATCGAAAATATTTGCCTCTCTACTTGCAAATCGCCATCAATGTGACATTACTCTAAGCTTAAGAAACATACACCCTCTCTTGACCTCACTTTATCTGCCACCTCTCACCCAAGTTCTCTGCTCCCAAAACTCTTAGAGTTAATTCTGCTTGCTATGTCCAATTTCTCTCCTTATTTTCTATCTCAAATCCACTTTAACACTCCATTGAAACTGCCCATGTAAAGTCTGCCTATAAACATCGCAATACTAATCCAACAATCAGTTATAAGCTCTTATTGTATTTCAACTCTTAGCACCAGTGAACACTTCACCAGTTTCTGCTTAGCCTCTTCTCAATCTCCTTTGTTACTTTGCCCTCTCTTCCCATCTTACTCCTAAATGTGGAGTGCATCAGGGCTGCATCTGTGGCCCTCTTCCCCGTTTTACTTCATCTGGTTTTTAAAAAAATCTTATCTAGTCTCAAGGATTTAAACATCATAAGGATGGTATAATTGCAAACAATTTCCAAGTGTAGAGCTACAGCTCAATTCTTTCCTGTAAACCACAAACGTGTGCCTACAATTACCTACTCATAATCTTCACTTAGATATCTAATCTCAATCTAAAATGTTCAAAATCTCCTTTGTGCCACCATACTTGCTTCATCATAAGCACCTACCTCAGTTGATTTCTACTCTACACTCCACTTCCTCAGGCTACTGTATGAAATTATCTTTGTTTACTTATCAGGGAATCTTGTTGGTTTTGTCTTTGAAATATATCCAAAATCTGATGAATTTTCACCACTCTCAGTGTTGCTATTCTGGCCCAAGCCACCATCTTTCCAGATCTAGAATACAAAATTCTTCTACCAGTTTTATAGCTTGTACCTTTATCCCTACACTTCAGTCTCAGTAGTGCAGAAAGGCTAATCCTTTTAAAGTGTAAATCAGATCATTTCTTACCACCCTTTCGTAGACTCAATCATCTAATTAAATATCGTGGTTATGATTTGTTAGCTTCCTCCTGCAGAGTGCAAGCTCCAGAAGTGCAGGGATTTTTGTTGTGCTTTATTTTTTCTGATGATGTATTACAAGTACTTGGAACAATGACTACTAAGTACTACAAAAGTACTTGTTGAATGCATACACAAATGTTCTCAATAAGTCCTACTGCAAACCTTTTAAAATTACCTTTAGACTCCAGTTACATATTTTCATATGTAGCTTTTTGTTTAATAGGTACTACTTCATAGATGTGTGTACACTGTCTTCTAGTGTGATGCAATATGAAGCCAGTAGCCTTAGACTTCTGACACCTCCAGAGCAAATGACAGACTATTCTGCTATTTGTCTGCTGAGATTGGGTCTTCTCTCCCTTTACAAGAAGGGAGGTTACTCCACTGGTAGTGTTCCCCATTCCACTTCACCAAAAGCTTTGTTTACCAGCACTCTGCTCTCGGCAATCATCCGGTGTCTTGACTTAGGAATTCTGAATAATCACATTTTTCGTTAAACAGTCCAGTAAAGAAGGCCTCATAGGAATGTCAGGATCAAATAAAGGTGAATTTCAGGTAATTTCTTATCATGAATAATTAATCCTAAAATTGTATGCTTATTCATTTATTCGCTTACATGCTATTGAATTTCAATCAGTGGCAAAGAGGATACAATTAAACGTGTTTTCCTAATTCTAGGATGTCTAAAAATCCTAATTCTAGGATGTCTAAATGGAGGACAGACAAGCCTCAGGAGGTGTCGGTGGGCTGGGCGTGGGGGAAGTGGGTGGATGTTAAGAACTACTGTTGCTCACCTCAAGTCTGTATTCCAGCAGTTTGGGAGGCTGAGGAGATAAGATTGCCTGAGCTCAGGGATTCGAGACCAGCGTGGGCAACTTGATGAGATCTCATCTCTACAATTAATCAAAAAATTAGATGGGCGTGGTAGCCTGCACCTGCAGTTCCAGTTACTTGGAAGGCTGAAGTGGAAGGATCACCTGAGCCCAGCAGGTCGAGGCTACGGTCGCCGTGAGAGTGCCACTGCACTCCAGCCTGGGCAACGGAATGAGACTCCAACTCAAAATAAATAAATAGTCTAAACCTCAATGCTTCCTTCTGTTCTGGACATTTATTATGGCCCTTTAAGCATAGCACAAAACATTAAGAATCAGTTAAAAATTATAAATCCCTGGTTGTTGGGGACTAATTCTTCCTAATTAAAGTGCGGATATCTTAGATATCTATATCTTATATTTGCGGATCAGAACTCTGAATTTACACTTGACTTCATATATTGAAGTCATATTGTATACTTTACTGTCTGTTTTCCCTTATAAACACATTTCTGTGTTTCTATAGATTAATAGTAGTAAAGTGATATAATTTATTTGAGATATAATTAATTAATAATTTCACATATTTAAATTACTTCCAGATTTTTGCTCATAAAATTGCTACAGTAAATATCTGTATCATAGCAGGGCTCACTTTTCTTTAATTCATTCCTTAGTATGCTTTCCAAGAGTGAAATTGATGGGCACAATTAGACATGCCTCTTCATTTCTTATTCATTCTTTCCATTTTTCTTCAAAAATTTGCCAGGATCCTGGAAAACATATATGTATTTTTTCACTGCCTTAACGATATGTTTAAAAAAATTAATCTATTAACTGTAGAGTCAAAAATGATATATTCCATTCATTTATTCGTCTGTATTGAGTTTTTCCTTATTTATTGAGCATTGCCTCTGTTTTAGTTGTGCTATACTTTAGAGCAACCACAAATATGCTCATGGAATAAATATATGCATACATATGTATGTTTTATATCTGACATTTTAAATTCCCTAATCTCTTGTCTATTTGGAACAGTCATTAAACAAAAAATAATTGTAAAATGCATAAAGTCTTATGGTAGGTGATCTGTAGGCCCATAGTTATTTCAGCCTTGTATACTCTAAACAGATAACAAATATAATCAAAAGTGAGGTTTCAACAATTCAAACTTCAACATTTCCTTGCTGAAAATTAATTTAATATAGAAATTGAGATCAAATGGTTTTTTTAAATGATTTCAAATATCTCAAAAATTGTCAAAGTTGGAAAGATGATGAATACTAATAAATCACAGGCATTGACTCTCCAGAAACTGACTTTAATAGTTCGCGACCCACCTGGGCAACTTGGCAAGACCTCATCTCTACAATAAATCAAAAAATCAGCCGGGCATGGTAGCACATGCCTGTAGTTCCAACTACTTGGAAGGCTGAGGTGAAAGGATCGCCGGAGCCCAGCAGGTCGAGGCTGCAGTGGCCGGGAGCGGCCACTACACTCCAGTCTGGGCGACAGAGGGAGACTCCAACTCAAAAACAAACAAACAAACAAACAAATAAACAAAAAACAAACAGACATTAATCATTAGGTGAAAATGACTTCTGGGTTGGGGGATGCAAAGTTTTGTTTGTTTGTCTCTATTATAGGCATTGTTTGTGCTTAACTGCGTGTGAGAAAACATACAAACTACATGTGTCATCTTCTATTTCCTGAAATCTTGTCAAGTACCAAAAATACTTTATATAAATCAAGAATGTTGATATGAAAAGATTTAGAATTGGGTGCAACTGAAGCAATAATCCTACATAGATCCACTCTAAGGCAGCGCTGTCCAACAGAAACCCAGTGATGATGGAAATCCTTCCTATCTGGGATGTCCAGTACTGTAGCTTCTGGTCACAAGTAGCTATTGATTACTTGAAATGTGACTAGTAAGCCTGAGAAATTTGTTTTTATTTTTTATTTTTTTTTTTTTGAGTTGGAGTCTCACTCTGTCCCCCAGACTGGAGTGCAGTGGCCGCTCTTGGCCACCGCAGCCTCGACCTGCTGGGCTCCGGCGATCCTTCCACTCAGCCTTCCAAGTAGCTGGAACTACAGGTGCACACTACCATGCCCAGCTAATTTTTTGATTTATTGTAGAGATGAGGTCTCGCTTGCCCAGGCGGGTCTCGAACCCGCGGGCTCAGGCAATCCACTCACCTCAGCCTCCCAAGGCGCGGGATTACAGGCTGAGCCACCGAGCCTGGCTTGTTTTTAATTTTATTTATTTTTAGCTTATTTGAATTTAATCATAATTATCTACCTGTGTACTGTGGCTATTGATTACTATATTGGACAGTGCAACTCTCAGTCTGTGAGGGTTGAAGTCAAAAGAATGTTTGGTTTTAGGTACAGAAATGTTTTAGATGTATCTTCCATTTTGTGTACTACATAGAATGTTACTTTTAAAATGCTATTTTCAAAGTTGTACTTTAGTCATAACACACACACACACACACACACACACATCTCATTTATTCACAAAGTTTATGGTTCCAGCTGTCAGGCAAAATTGCTCACGAATTTTTTTAAATTATCAGTTAATTTAGTTGAAAATGACCTGGTCCCTAATTAGTAATAAAAAATGTCCTCTTAATCACTGGTAAGTTGGGTATATTTTGGATCACATATATCTCTTAATAGCAGCTTTAATATTCTTACAACATCATTTTCTACACTGAGCTGTAGGCTGAAGATAATTTTTGAGAAATTACCCTTATATTTTTAAAGGGGGTTACCCTAATTATCTGTCTTTGCTCCACCCTGATTCCTTGTGTTATACAATCACTGCATTTTAAAAATTGGGTTGCTAGAGCCACAAGTGTCTCTAGTTACCTCTGGCATAAATTCTAAAGGAAACTGACCCAGTTTGGATATTCAGTTTGTGATGATGAATTAAAGTGGCTCCACCTGATGTGTTTAAGGGATTAAATCTTTGCCTGTGGCTTCTGCAGCATAATGTACTAACCAGTTGACTGAGCCTACTATTATTGCTATGACATGGTTTGTGTGCCTAAGAGTAACAAATGTTCTGTGTATAAAACAGTCCAGAGAAATATACATAAGCAGATGAGAAATTTAGCAATATTATCAAAATAGAGAACTTGCCTGCTATGAAATTCATCTGAAAAAAACATATAAATCATTCTTTTCTATAGGTCACTTTGTTTATTTGTGTCATGTGGCACATTTATTAGAGTGAGCTGGGTTGCAAGACATGATTACTCTTCGGAGTTTCACAATAGGGAATTATGATGATTAATTTTATGTGTTAACTTCACTGAAACCCAGGAAGTCTAGATATCTTTGTAATATTATTTCTGGGTGTGTCTATAAAGGTGTTTAGGGAAGAGATTAGCGTTTAAGTGGTGAATTGACAAAACAGATTGCCCTCCCCAATATGGGACAACATCATCCAGTCACTTGAGTGCCTGAATCAAACAAATTGATGGAGAAAGGTTGAATTCTTTCTCCTCTGTCTGATGATGTGAGCTGAAACACTAATCTTTCCCTGACCTAAACACTCCTGCTTCTAAGGATACAGACTGGAACCTACACCACTGCCATTCCAGCTCTCAGGTCTTTGAATTTATCACCAGCTTTTCTGTGTCTTCTTCAGCTTGTAGGTGGCAGATTATGAGGATTCTCAACCTCCATAATCATATAAGCCAATTCCTTATCAAAGATTTCATTGTAAATATGAGGAGATTGTATGTATATTTATATGTATATATGCATGTATAAATATATACGAGGTCTGTCAATTTTGTTTCACAAACTCATCCTAGAAAAAATGCTACAAACCTCATTGCTGAATAACACTGCATTTAACATCGAAGTCCTACTCTTCGGAATCTATGTACTGACACCAGTACCTCATACACTCGTCAAAGCAATTTTGGAACTCTTTTTCTAGAATGGCCATTAGAGTTGTCGCATTACTCTTGAGGTCCTGAATGTCATCAAATGTCTTCCTTTCAATATTTCCTTTATCTTCAGGTAAGGAAAAAAGTCACTGGGGGCCAGACTATGTAAAGAGGGAGGGTGTTCCAATACAGTTATTTATATAGTGCTGTCAATGTGAGTACAGTGTGGCAAGTTCGTGAACTTAATGGTCAGACTTCAACAAATAATGATGGCAACTCTGTTGTCCGTTTGAGAAAAAGAGTCCCAAAATCATTCTGAGAGTTGGACTAGGCACTAGTGTGGGTGCATAGCTTCCCAAGAGGATTACTTCAGAGGTGCCTGTAGTGATATTCAGCAATGAGGTATGTAGCACTTTTTCTAGGATGGTTTGTGAACCTAATTGTTGGACCTCATATATAGTAAATATATATATCCTATTAGATCTATTTTTCTGTAGAAATACAGAAATGTATTTTTCACTATATCTTTAACTTGTTGGTTAATCATCATATAATTGATTCTCAAATACATTCTATTTATATTTACATTTCAATTAATGCATAAGCTCTAGAGTGACACAAACTACATGATATATTTTTAGAGCCTCCCAATGTTTTTGGTATGATATGATTTATACTTATGCATTTATTTACATAAACACCATTTTATCAATATTTACTGAGGAAATAACATCTGACAATTCTTGAAAGAAGGACAATAGATAATATATGGTGAATGAAGAAAAAAATGTTAATTACTGCTTACACACTTGGTATGGAGAAGAGAACTACACAAGTTCTAAACAAGTTATGACTGAGTAGTTTGGAAGACAGCATTGAATAAACACTGGCACGATAATTTTGGTAAGAACAATGATTATCAAGTACAAGATGCTATGAGAGTATACAATGAAGAATAAGCTAAATGGGGTGGGTGTGATAAGGAGGACAAAAGATGTTCAGAGATCGCGTTTGTGGAGTGAATGATGTTTAAATTAAGATGTGAATGAGTTAAGAGGGAGTTAGCTGTCAAAGAAGGAATATTAAATTGATCTACCAGAGAAAACATTTAACAAAAGCAAAAGTTTTCAGTATGATAAAACAAGACAAATTTCAGGCCTAGAAAGGGAGCCAATGTGAGTAGGGTGCTGTAAACAAGGGAGTATTGAGAGGAGATGATGCTGGGAAAGCAGTTAGATGGCAGCACCATTTTAGGAATTCTTAACTTTATGCTAAAGGAAAGAAAAAGCAACTAGCACGTGCCTAAGTCTAGAAAACACCAACTTAATATGATTAAAAATTCTCTGTTCTAGGTCAGGAAGACATTGGCCAGGCCAGTCAGACTTGCGTGTCCCTGTGTGAGTGAGTGTATGGAAAATTTTGTGTGCATGCTGGTGAATGAGTGTGAGTGTGAGTGACTGACTGAGTGAGGGCTAGGTTGCTGGTGGCCAGGGCTCTCCTGGTGCAGTGGCTGGTGCCACAGTAGCTGGGCTTGGATCCTAGCGATTCCCAGGTCACAGAAGCTGAGCACCATTTTATTTTACTTTTCTTTTTTTTTTTTAATCAACAAACCCTCCCTGGGAAGGAAATGCTGGGAGACTGTCTAAGTAAGGGCTTATGAGAGGGTGACCAGGCCCCTGGTGCAACAGCTGATGCTGCAGCATCTCTACCTTGTCCCAAGCTCAACCCAGGTCGCAGAAGCTGATTGCAATTTTTTTTAATGGACAGAAGTTTTCCTGTGAAAAAGTGGCAGGGAGAAACTATCATCCCAGGCTCTCCCTCACCATTGAAGCGGAGAGAGACTTCCAGCTTCTGGCTTTGCCTCACCACTTCAACACCTGGCAGGGCACTGGCAGCAGGGGCTGCAGAGGGAGTCCAGAGGCAAGGTCCCATGTGAGAGGACAAGAGAAGCACCCCACCACCATCTTGAAGGCAGAGCAGGAAGGTGCTCAGACTTGCTCACCACAGAGCACCAGACCCGATCTCTGTGACTGGTTGATCAACTACTCAGGGATTGATCATGTCCCAGAGGGAATATCCTGAGAGCACAAACTTTGGAGGGACCTGACTAGTGCTGAGTTCCAGGCGCTCCACCCTCTGCCTTGATCCAGCCACCAGACAAAGGGTGTGGCTAGATAAGGACAAGGAAGAACTCCAAAGAGATCAGTGGTGAGTCCAGGGACTGACCTAACCCCACCCCCCCACATTCCCAGTGATCCTCTGAACATCAGACCCACACAGCTGGGCCATGACTGAGAGGAACAAACCCAGGTGAAACCTGGATGTCAATCACAATAGAAGAACTCCAATCCAAGATAGGCTTGACTGGGACACCCCCCCTCCCCAGGAAAGTATATGCCTGGGGAAGAGACAATCCCATACCTCCCCAGTGGAGGGGATCTCCCTGACCATAGAGTGGGAGGATAGGACTGCAGCCCCACCCACCTCCACTGCCCCTCTTCACTGCCTGCTTTGAACCCTGTGGAGAGAGTGAAAAAGGTGACTCTGCAGGAGAGACCTGATTAGAGGAACAATTATAGAGCCTGACAAAAGAAGGCATGTTTTTTTTTTCAATTATTTTTTAATTTTCAAAATTTTTTTGACTGTTTGTTAGTTCATTTATTTTAAAAATATTTTTCCTTTGTTAATGAATGTGTATGTGAGGGTTTGATCTGCATCCCCCCCCCAAATTTTTTTCTTTTCTTTTACTGTTTCTTCTTTTATTTGTTGTTTTCTGTTTATGTGTGTATGTGAATGATTGAGTGTTCATCTTTAAATTTTGTTGTTGTTGGTATTGCTCTTTTGTTCTTCTGGGTTTTTTATTTTTTATTTTTATTTTTTTATTGTGATATTGAGGGGTACATTTAAGGGTTAGGTACACAAATATGTCTCATTCAGGCACCCTTGTTTGTAAGAAGTGTACCCCCATCCCCAGACAGGTATTTACTGCCATTAATTGCTTCCCCTATCCCTCCCACCCCCCCATCGTTTCCCACCACTGTCAGTCATTTTCTTGTGGTAATACGTTGGGTGA
>CAUYQG010189221.1:0-15205 GCA_963574415.1 Tarsius wallacei | reverse complement strand
TTTTTTTTTTTTTTTGAGTTGGAGTCTCACTCTGTCACCCAGACTGGAGTGCAGTGGCCGCTCCCAGCCACCGCAGACTCGACCTGCTGGGCTCCGGCGATCCTTCCGCCTCAGCCTTCCAAGTAGCTGGAACTACAGGCGTGCGCTACCACACCTGGCTGATTTTTTGATTTATTGTAGAGATGAGGTCTCACCAAGTTCGCCCAGGCAGGTCTCGAACCCACGGGCTCAGGCAGTCCACTCACCTCAGCCTCCCAAAGCGCTGGGATTACAGGCTGAGCCACCGAGCCCGGCTCAAAACATCCTATTTAGTGACTGCATTCTATTCCAACAAGAGGGCCTATCATTGTTTATCTAACCATTCCCAACCGTTGACTACTTCCTCACTACTATAAATAATGCTGCCATAAATATTTTCACATTGAACATATTTCTCTGTACCTGAATGCTTCTTACATGTGGAAAGAAAATCTATAGTGCCAAACTGTTTTCCAAAAGGTTTTTTACCACCATCTTTTTTTTTCTATAGGAATTTCTCCTTCATCTTTAATCTTTAGCTTACTAAGACATTGAAATAAGGCCCAAATTTGTGATTTTCTATTTACTCAATTATAAAATACAGAATTCCTAAAAAGGTTTTAATTAATTCACACAATATCATCAATAGAAAGCAGACATTACCCATGCAAAGTGTTTAAAAAGTGAGTCACTAATTTTATCACCATCTTTGTCAGAAAGTGCTCCTTAGATGTTGTCCTTAAAAATTTTAGTGGGGTTAATGGAAGGGGAAAAAAGACCTCTCTCTTTTAATTTGCACTTCCTTAATTACAAATTAAGTTAGACATTCTTCCTTAATTACTTGTATTTTTCTTCTCTAAATTTTCGATCTTTTCCTTTATCTATTTATTAATGGAATTATAGTATTTATTTCCAGTTGTGTGGACTTCACATTGAATTTCCTGTTGATCTTTCTGAATTGGGAGCCTTTGTGGACTGTCTCCTGTTCCACTGACCTGCCTGTTTTTGCTTCAGGACTACCCAAGACTCCGCTACTTTCATAACACACTCTACGCAGGCAGGCAACTAAAACCATCTTGGTATAATGAAACACACATGGTCTCTACAGTGAGTTGGCTCCGTTACCTTAGGCAAGTTACTTGATTTTTTTGGGCCTCCGTCCCATTTGTGAAATCAGGGGAAACAATACTCACACCCCCCTAATAGGGCTGTTGTGATTAAAAGCGAATAATGCCGAACTATCACTCCTTTCCAGTAAATAGAATTAAACAGATGCCAACCTATATCCTCAAATAGCCAAAAAACAAACTTTAACACCTATGGCGGGATTCACTTTTACGCAAATGTGGCCTTGTCTGCAGAAACACAGGGCAGGCCAAGTCACACTTACTTGTTTTGATATTCATTCTCCTGGAACTTGACAACTAGTAGGTTAACAGAAAAAGAAAAAAAAAAACCACCCAAAACATCAGTCCCGCAGGACGTTTCAACTACTCGCCCCCCCGCGGACAAAAACATAAAACCGCAAATGGGCCATCAGGACAACCGGATCCGTCCTCTCCCCCCGCCACTTCTCTAACTGAAGCCCGGGCAACAATCCACGGCTGGAACGTGAAGCGCCTTTCAACGGCAACACGCGCGCTGGCGGGATGGGGACATCTAGCCACAACGCCCCGGCTGACGGACTGGATTCCGACCTTCCGGAGCATCCCTGGCTTGGGAGGAAACGGAGGCCCGGGGCGGGTGCGGAGCTCCTCGCCCAAGGTCACCGCAGAGTCGGGGCAGGCCGCGGCCGCCGCTCACCTCAGCAGCGCCAGGAAGGCGGCGGGCTCGACGTCCGGCAGCTCGATCTCCGCCGACGTGGTGGCCATGCCGCCGTTGAACATGGCGTCGAAGACGGCGCTGCCGGCCGCCAGCACGAAGCGGTGGGCGGGGATGCGCTGCGGGCCCCCGGCGGCCGCGGCGCCGCGGCCCTTGCCCAGCACGAAGCGCACGTCGCTCAGCAGCTCCGAGTTGAAGAGGAAGGCGAAGCGCTCCTTCAGCGACGCCTTGGTCGCCTGCCAGTTGTACAGCGGCTCCCGCTGCAGGGGCAGCAGGGGCCCCTGAGAAGACGGCGAAGGCGGCGGCGGCGGCCCCGCGGGGCCCGGCTCCGCCTCAGCCCCCGGTGCCGGCTCCCCCGCCGCGGCCGGCCCGATCGAGGCCATCCTGCAGCTGCGCGGCTCCCGGCCTAGGGAGACAGCTCCCGCCGCCCCGCCGCCATCGCCGAGGCCGCCCCCGGAGGCCGGCGCCGCCTCCCAGCCTTCCGGGAAAGGCGCTTCCGGAGGCCGCGCGCCCCCGCCGGCTCCTCCCCGCCCGGCGCGCGCCCCGGCCCGGCGCGGGTGCCCAGGCGCGCGGCCGGAGGTGGGGCGGGGGGAGACTCCGGGCGTCCGTCGGCGTCCGGAGGGCGGGGGCGTGGGGAGCACGTGCGAGCCCTGCGCTCCCGGGGGTGGGGCTTCTTCTGGCCGGGCGGCGCCCGGGCCGCCGGCGCTAACCCTGGGGCTCCGGGGCCTGGGGATTCTGCTTCTGTAGGTCTGGGGGAGGGCCTGTGAATGCGTAGTTTTAAGGTGCGTCCCAGATCTGCAGGCTGCTCAGCGCCCCAGCCTCTTTCTTCCCTCAGGTCCCTCATCAGCAGCTCCAGCGCCCCCGACGTGTACCTAGGACTGGTCCCCAGGCCTCTCCCGAGGAGTTGCTCGCCTGGAAGCGAAGAGCTGGAAGGTATGGTGCTGGCCAAGTTACCGGGATGGCTGCCGCTGCAGTGGAAATCACGGGAGAGCTGGGAGGCTTGAAACCCCAGTGACCTCACCCCAGGTCCGCAGGATCCCCTCCCCCCATTTCTAACTGCCCCTCTGGTTCAGTGCTCCTGGCCTAAGAGACATTTCCTTATGCTGCTTCCCTCCCTGTATCTGAAACCTCCCCCTTTCTCTTTGTTTTCATTCCTTACACTGAACAAACCAGTGCTGAAGCCTGCAGTAAAAAAAAAAACCAAAAACCAAAAACAAAAAAACTGAAAAAGGCACTGTCAACTGTATTATCTTCTCGCAGGAGTATCCACAATGTGGATCATCACGATTGGGGTACATGGGCCGTCCCTCCCCCCTGCTATGATGGGGGCACCTGAGTTGAGTCAACTGTTTTAAGACAGAAGGTAGAAAACCCAGGAAATAGTTCTTGTCCAGGTAGGCATGAATGGAAATAGCTAATTCTTTGTAGGAAGAGACTTACACATTACAAATGCCAAGTTTTCTAAATAAGTGAACTACCTGTCAACCTAGGTTTCTCCTGTAAAATTACTGCACCAGTCAGATCACCCAGAGGGGACTTATAACTGTTAGGCATTTAAAATGGCAACTTCTTTGGGAGAGGGACATGCTTAGGAAGAGACTTGAAGTGGTAGGTACTGAAATGGTGGCTGAGCAACCCCCTTTCTCAATACTTCGGCAGACATCTCCAAAAGACAAGAACATTAGGCTACAAACCATACTGTTATCACACCTAGCAAAATTAATAATGTCATAATATCATCTAATCTTTATTATCATTTAATATATGGTTCATTTAATTTATTTGTTTGTTTTTTTATTTATTTATTTATTTATTTTTAGTTGGAGTCTCACTCTGTTGCCTAGATGGGAGTTCAGTGGCACGCTTCCTGTCACCGCAGCCTCGACCTGCTGGGCTCCGGTGATCCTTCTGCCTCAGCCTTCCAAGTAGCTGGAACTACAGGCTCCCACTACCACGCCCGGCTAATTTTTTGATTTATTGTAGAGATGAGGTCTTGCCAAGTTGCCTAGGCAGGTCTCAAACCCGCAGGCTTAGGCAGTCCACTCACCTCAGCCTCCCAAAGCATGGGATTACAGGCTGAGCTACCGAGCCCGGCTTATATGGTCCATATTTAAATGTCCCAAGCAGTCTCCAAAAGTATCTTTCTTAAATGATTTTTTTCCAAGTCAGGATCCAATCAATGTTCACATATTGGTTATATTGACTTCTTCAAAGAGTCGAGGAGATTGTGGAGTAGAATGTTCCACAATCTGGATTGGCCTGATTGTATATGGCTCATGGTTAGATTCCAGGTTAAACATTTTTTGGCAAGAATACTATGCAGGTAATGTTAAGTACCTCTCATTGCTTCTTTTCAGAAGGCAAATGATGTCCCACTGTTGGCAATACTAAGCTTGATGACTTGGTGACGACTGTGACTGCCAGACCTCTCCATTGGAAAGGTGTATGGTTCCTATGTGATGAATAAGTGTCCCAGGGGGGTGATACTCTGAGACTGTTTGACTATTCTGTTTCCCCAGAAATCTTTCACCCACTGGTTATAGCATCCATTGATGATTCAAAAACCTAAATCAGTTACTACACAGGGGATTGCAAAATGGTTATTTTCTATTTCAATAATTCCTTCTATATCTTACAGCTGATATTATTCTGTAAATAAGAGCCTTCTTTTTCTTCCTTCTTCCTGTCTTCTTTCTCTGTTTTTTAGTGTCAGTGTGGACTCATGGATTCTTTTTTTTAAAAATGTGTTATATATAATCCACTACCAAAACTTGACTATATTTTAAATCTCAAAGAAAACCTCAAGTAACAAAGGCAAAAATATTATAGTCCACATTGTCTAGTTCAGAACAATAAAATAATGATTTAATAGCAAAAAATATGGGGATACCACATATCAGCATTTGTGGAATGCAGTCAAAGCTGAGGTAAGACTAAAACATAGCCGAGAACACTTTCTTACCAAACAAGAAATAGTAAAAAATAAATGAAGTAAATATTTCAACACTTGGCATGAATACCTGCCACATAACATGTCCTCAATAAATATTTGCCGAACGAACTCATCCAGGAATTAGAAAAAGTAAAACAAAGGTAAGGGAAGCTGGAGAAATACATATTTCTTTACAACTGAAGACATTGCTAGAGAAAGCTATTCTGACACTTAAAATGGTAAGGAAGACTTTACTCAAGACAATTGCAATGAAGGCATTACAACAGGAGAAAGATCAGACTCAGTTCTGAATACAGCAAAGACTGCTGGGGATTTATAATCAATACAAAGTGAAGGGGTCAATGGATGGAAAACTACTAAGAGGATGCATTAAGGTCAGGGAGATTCTTGCTATCCCAGTTAGCAGGATCTGGGCTAGGCAGGACAAAGACAGGATAGGGACCAAGGTAGAGGTCTAGTTGAGAAGAAAGCCCTGAGGAACCTAACTAAAGATTGGTCAAGGAGAGAGTTTTTGTCAACATTAAAGATTAACAAATACAGGCCAGGCATGTTGACTCACACCTATAATCCCAGCACTTTGGAAGGGAGAGGCAAGAGGATTGCCTGAGCCCAGGGGTTCAAGACCAGCCTGGGCAACTTGGCAAGACGTCGTCTCTACAATAAATCAAAAAATTAGCTGGGCATGGTGGCACGTACCTGTAGTTCCAGCTACTTGGGAGGCTGAGGTGGAATGATTGCCCGAACACAGCAGGTCAAGGCTGTGTGTGGTGGCCAGTCTGGGTGACAGAGTGAGACTCCGATTTAAAAAAAAAGGATAATAAATACAGACAAGATTTGAGGGACCAGAATTCTTAAGAGAAGTGTGTGAGATTTACTCCAGCTTCTCCACTGAGGGTACTTTTTAATTTGTTGCTTGTTTCCTAAGCAGAAAGACCTAAGGAGACGAGTATGAGGCTGCCAAAGTAGCTGTGGCAAAGTCCTGGAAAGGAGGGAACTGCAAGCAGTGGACCCAAAGATCTGCATACAAATTCACTTTATGCTATTGTATAGCTTCTAAACTATCCTCTACAGGAAGAAACAACAGCAGCCGAGAGACTAAGAGATAAGTAAAGACTTCACATGTGCTGGAGAGAAAGTTTGTAGTTCAGACTCCACCAAGATGGAGGAGCTTTGGTAAATACAAGGGACTTTTGGCTGAGATCTCATAACAACATGCCCTGGAAATAAGGGTTACACCCTAGTCATAAGAGCAAAATTTATCTTCTATAATGTTGTCAGGAAAAATATAAAAATCATGAGGTGGCTGAAAAGGAGAGGGAAAGGAGAGAGAGAAGACAAAAGAATTGGTTCTATGGTATTCAAATATTGGATTTATCAAAGACTTTTTAAAACGATGATTAATATGATGAGGAAAATAGAAAAAATATGAAGAATTTTACCAGTGAACTAGGATCTGGGATAAAGTGTCAAATGGAGAATCTTGACCTGAAAAGTACTATAACAAATTAATAACTAAATAACTTGTGTTTACTAGCAAATTAGGCCAGGCACAGTGGCGCATGTCGGTAATCCCTGCACTTTGAGAGGCTGAGGCAAGAAGATC
This sequence comes from Tarsius wallacei, assembly GCA_963574415.1. Taxonomy (NCBI): domain Eukaryota; kingdom Metazoa; phylum Chordata; class Mammalia; order Primates; family Tarsiidae; genus Tarsius; species Tarsius wallacei. The sequence continues at coordinate 8,810 of CAUYQG010189221.1, read as the reverse complement.
ACCTGAGTCAGGAGTTTGAGACCAGCCTTGGCAACATGGTAAGTCCTTGTCTCTACAAAAATTTTTAAAAATTGGCTCAGTGTAGTGGCATGTGTCTGTAGTCCCAGCTACTTGGAGAGCTGAGGTGGAAGGATCACCTAGCCCAGGAACGCTACAGTAGCCATGAGTGTGCCACTGTACTCTAGCCTGGGTGACAGAGTGAGACTGATTCAGGGGGGGAAAAAGAAAGGAAAGGCAAATTAGATACCAGTAGAACAGAAGATTAACAAAACTGGAAGACAAACCAGTAGAAAATGTCCAAATTGAAACACAGAGAGAAAAAAATAGAAAATACGGAAAACAACATGCATCTATTAATCATGAGACAAAGTGAAAAGGACTAACGTGTATAATGGAGTCATAGAAGGAAAATAGAGAATGAGGCAGAGCAGCATTTGAAGAAGTACTGGTTGGAAATTTTCCAAAACTGATGAAATACATGAAACTACAAGGAAACACAAGTTTTCACAACTCCTGCATTCTGCACACTTGCAGGCTTAACACCAAGTGGATGCCACCAAGGCTTATGGTTTATGCCCTCCAGATCAGCAACCCAAACAGTAACTGGGGCCAAATGTGGGAAGCAGCACCTCAGGCCTGGCCTCCAAAACCATTCTGTCCTCCTAGGCCTCTGGGCCTTTGGTGGGAGGGTGGTCTCAAAGATTTCTGAAATATCTCTGGGTCCTTTTCTCCATTGTCTTAACTATTAGCAACTGGCTCATTTTTATCTATGCTAATCTTTCTAGCAAATGGTGGCTCTGCTGCATCCAGGGATTCTTCACCTGAAATGTTCTTCATTCTCTACTACATGACCAGGCTGCAAATTTTTCAAATTTTTACACTCTGCTTTCCTTTTATTTATACATTCCACCTCATTCCACCATTCCAGAGAGGATACTGTTCTACCTGCTTCTTTTTTGCAGCATACTCAGTAAACCTGTTTTTAAAAAACAATTGTAAGTTCCAACTTTAGTTCCATTATTTTGCTCTCATATCTGATCATAAGCGATTAAAAGCAGCCACTCTACTTCTTGAATGCTTTGCTGCATGCAAATTTCTTCTGCCAGATACCCTAGGTCATCACTCTTAAGTTCAACTTTCCACAGAGTCCTAGTATGTGGACACAATGCAGCCAAGTTCTTTGCTACAGCATAACAAGGGTGACCTTTGCTCTGGTTCCCAGTGAGTTCCTCATTTTCATCTGAGACTTCATCAGTCTGATCTTCACTGTTCATATTTCTATCAGTATTTTGGTCACAACCACTTAACTAATCTTTACGTTCCAAACTTTCCCTCAACTTCCTATCTTCTGAGCCCTGCAAACTCCCAGCCTTTGTCTATTACCCATTTCCAAAGCCTCTTCCACCTTTTCAAGTATCCTCATAACAACACGCCACCCTTGGTACCAATTTTCTGTCTTAGTCCATTTGTGTTGCTATAAAGGGATACCCAAGGCTGGGTAATTTATAAAGAGTGGACATTTATTTAGCTCACAATTCTGCAAGTTGTACAAGAAGCCTGGCACTAGCATCTGCTTGTGGCAAGAGACTTGGGCTGCTTCCACTCATCGTGGAAGATAAAGGAGAGCCAGTGTATGCAGAGAGCAGAAGAGGTGCCAGGCTCTTTCAACAACCAGCTCTCATGGGAACTAAGAGTGAGAACTCACTCACTCCTGTATGGATGGCACTAAGCCATTCATGAAGGATCTGCTCCCATTAACTAATGTTTCATCTCCCACACAGGGGATCACATTTCAACATGAGACTTGGTGGGGCCAATCCATAGCAAATATCAGTGCAACTTTATTTGTGATAATAAAATATTGGCATTTCCATCAGGAAATAACTGTTTAAATGATGGCATATTTATATAATGGAACACTGTACAGCCATTAAAAAGAATGACATAGTATATGTACTGATATGGAAAGCTCTTCAAGTTATATTGTCCAGTGGAAAAGGAAGATAAAAAATGAGCTATAAGGCTATGATAATACAAAATCTAATAGGGCATTATAGATCATAGACTGGGTCAGTATTTCTTCCTAAGTATGTGAAAATGTATTAAGTAATTGTGAGCTTTGACCTCTCCCTACATCAGTTTTCTTATTTGTAAATTTATTATTATATAATAACTAGCTATATTTTAGAGTAGGGAGTGGATCCAGATTTTATGTGTCTGAAGCTTAGATAATTGGGGGGAGTATTTTTTAAGAACAAAATATAAAATTAGATAGAATATTGGAATATATGGTCTTCATTGCATAAGTCTTTAAAACTTTTTTTATGTTTGAAATTATTGGAACCGGCTGGGCTCGGTGGCTCAGCCTGTAATCCCGCACTTTGGGAGCCCTAGGTGAGTGAATTGCCTAAGCCCGTGGGTTCAAGACCCGCCAGAGCAACTTGGCGAGACCTCATCTCTACAATAAATAAAAAACTAGCCGGGCGTGGTAGCGCGCGCCTGTAGTTCTGGCTACTTGGAAGGCTGAGGCGGAAGGATCGCCCGAGCCCAGCAGGTCAAGGCTGCGGTGGCTGGGAGCGTGCCACTGCACTCCAGTCTGGGCAACAGAGTGAGACTCCAACTCAAAATAAATAAATAAATAAAAATGAATTATTAGAACCATTGGTTAAAATAGTATTTCTTTACAATGAGCAAAAGATAACAAATCATACATTTTTAAAAAGATGACAAATGCCACAAACAGCATAGATTCAGAAGATAATAATCATTTTTATTAAGTAGTTGCTCAAAAACACTTCTATAATGCTTTTTTCCCTGCAGTTTTGACTTTTTATTCTTTGTCTCTTTACATGAAAATAATTTTTGGAATATCATTTTCTAGAGAGAGAACAGAAAAATTGTGTTTTTCTTCTAGCATCATAAAAATATTTATCACTGGTTGTTTAGAGAAGTTTCTTCAGTTTCAGAACTTGTTATTTATAATATGTACATTTTAAGGATTGTTCTGAAATCTAGGAACGCCTCTTAATGTTTCTTTTCTATGTGAGCTGTAATAGACATCAATAGTTCTGCTATAGATTTTTGCATCCTACCAATACAAGAACTCTGATAAATTATATTTTGTATAATTCCTTTCATAAAAGGATATGCTTATCTATAATTGTAATCAATGAATTATCAAGAGTATTTCTTTTTGTTTGTTTTGAGTTGGAGAAGTCTCACTCTGTTGCCCAGGCTACAGTGCAGTGGCATGCTCTCAGCCACCACAGTCTCGACCTGCTGGGTTCGGGTGGTCCTTCTGCCTCATCCTTTCAAGTAGCTGGAATTACTAGTGCATGCCACCACACCTGGCTACTTTTAAAAATTTATTGTAGAGAAGAGGTCTCACCAAGTTGCCCAGGGTGGTCTTGAACTTCTAAGCTCAGACAATCCTCTTGCCTCTGCCTCCCAAATTGCTGGGATTGCAGGCATAAGCCACTGCACCTGGCCTTATCAAGAATATTTGTGACAGGAAAAGTTTTCTTTTTTGACCAAGTGTTAATGAAAACCAAATCTTCTATTTACAAATTTACACTGTGATGGATTAGAAGAACTTTCTGTAGTCCACCTGCTGGTGCTGTATATTTTTAACTTTATTTTTCTCTACTCCTTACATACTTCTGGGGCTAGGTGGCAGATAATCCATTTATGCTATAGTAAGAGTTCTGGCCCTGTACCTTCGTGTCATGACTCTGGCCAAGTTGGCACAGTAGGTGGTAGGAGTATTTCTAGAAGCTATTCCTACAGTGTGCATCTAGCACAAGTGACGGGAAACCACATAAGGATATCCTACCAACCTAATTAAATGTATCCCTCACTGAGCTTCTCCTAACACCAGAGGCTACTCCAATGACACAGGGAACTGTGATGGAAGATTTGTCAGAAACAACAGCCGTAATCAAATACTGTTAGAATATCTTATTTTGCAAATATTATAAAAATGTAACATTGCATGAATATATTGCTAAGGTCTTAGAAGAGGTATGTGCAAGGGAAGGGCCTTGAAGCTTAAGCTTCATTATTTCCATTATAAATCTGCCTCTACATAAAGCTATTGTGAGGATTGACTGAAGTCATATAGAAAGCACTTAGGGCCGGGCTCAGTGACTCAGCCTGTAATCCCAGCACTTTGGGAGGCTGAAGCGAGTAGATTGCCTGAGCCTGCGGGTTCGAGACCCGCCCGGGCAGCTTGATGAGCTCTTGTCTCTACAATAAATTTAAAAAAAATTAGCCGGGCATAGTAGCATGCACCTGTAGTTCCAGTTACTTGTAAGGCTGAGGCGGAAGGATTGCCGGAGCCTAGCAGGTTAACACTGGGGTGACCATGAGCGTGCCACTGCACTCCAGCCTGGGCAATGGAATGAGACTCCAACTCAATAAATAAATAAATAAATCACTTAGAATAGCCTGGCAGCACAGTAAGTGCTCAACAATTATTAGCTATTATATATTACTGATATAGAAATAGATAAATACAGCAGTCCAGGAAGTCCAAAAACAGACCAATTATTTAGAGATAGAGATATAGGATGAAGATAACATTTCATATTAATGGGGAAAATATGGAATTTTTCAGTAAAGATACTGATATAAAATTATTGGATTTATTACAGTTAGATTGTATTTCACTCCTTACATATGTACTTTAAAGAATAAAGCTATATATTTTTAAAGATAATAAAGAAAAAGAACCAACCAAACAAGAAACCATAAAATAATTAGAATAAAATGCAAGTGAAAATTATCTGACTTTGAGGTAGCAATCGTCTGTCTAAACATATACTAATATATACTAAACATATACTAATAAATATATATCCATAAAATACATATCCATAAAATAAAAATACTGGCATATTTGACTACATAAAACTGGTAAACGTTTGTTCATTTAGAAATAAAGCAAAATAGTGGTGCATACCTGTAATCCCAGCACTCTGGATGGCCAAGACAGGAAGATTGCTTGAGCCCAGGAGTTCAAGGCCAGCGAGGACAACACAGTGCGACCGTGTCTCTATAAAAATTAAAAAATTAGCTGGGCCTAGTGGTGCACACTTGTAGTCCCAATTACTCGGGAGGCTGAGTCCAGGAGGTCAAGTCTGCAATGAGCTGAGATCATGCCACTGCACTACAGCATGGGTGACAGAGTGAGACCCTGACTCAAAAAGAAAAAAAAAAAGATAGCTTGTCTTTGTCATGACTTATGCAAACATTCCTCCTAGTTTGTCTTTTTACTTTTAATTTTATTTTGCTTTATTTTTAATTTTTTTTTTTTTTTTTTTTGAGTGGAGCGCTCACTCTGTTGCTCTCTATTGCCCAGGCTGGAGTATAGTGGTGTGATCACCATAGCCCCGACCTCCTGGGCTCAGGTGGTCCTCTCACCTCAGCTTCCTGAGTAGCTAGGACTACAGGTACATGCCACCATGTGCAGCTAACTTAAAAAATTTTTTTTCTAGAGACAGGGTGTCACTATGTTGCCCAGGTCGGTCTTGAACTCCTGGATTCATGTGATCCTCCTGCCTCGGCCTTCCAAAGTGCTGGGATGACAGGCATGAGCCATTGTGCCTGGTCATGATATTCCTAATGTATAAAGAGCTTTTATAAATCAATAAGACAAATACTCACCTTCCCCCCTTTTTAATGGACAAAGATCACAAACAGGTAAAGCACAGAAGTATAACCTTTCTGAAGAATGACTCAGTAATGTGTCTATAGTTTAAAACCTATGAATCTTTATTTTAATTTTATTTTTATTTTAAAAATGTGGTATACAATTCAGAGTTAGGTACATATGTGGTCATCATATAGGTAAAGTGTGGGTACTCTTATTGATGTTATGTGCCCCTCCCTCCCCTGGTAGTATCCCACTACTGCCAATCCCTTTCTTATAGTATTATGTTAAATGTTCAGGGTCCACTTATGAGTGCATGTGGTACTCAGATCTTTGTTTCTGTGATAAATCACTGAGTATTATAGACTCTAATTCCATCCAGGTTGCTGTGAAGTCCATTATTTTGTTTTCCTTTGTGGCTGTATAATATTACATCATGTAAATGTACCACATTTACTTTATCTAGTCCACTTTTTATGGGCAGCACAGTTGCTTCCATCTTTTTGCTATTGTGAATAGTGCTGCAATAAACATGCGTGTGCAGGTATCATTTTATAGAGTGATTTGAGTTCCTCCGGGTATATTCCACAGAAGGGGGATTGCTGGGTCATATGGAAGTTCGATTTTTAGATCTTTTAGAAATCACCACAAAATTTTTCACAGAGGTTGTACTAGTTTACTCTCACACCAACAGTGTAGAAGTGTTCCCGTTTCCCCACATCCTCTCCAGGATCTGTTGTTTTTTGAGTTAGGTGGTATCTCAGTGTGGTTTTAATTTGCATTTCTTTGATGATTAGTGAGGCTGAGCATTTTTTCATATATCTGTTGGCTGCTCATATGTCTTCTTCTGAGAGGGCTCTATTTATATCTTTTGCCCATTTTTTTAATAGGGTTGTTTGTTTTAATTGAGTTGAGTTCCTTGTAGATCCTGGATGTTAGGCCTTTGTCACATTTACAATTGGCAAATATTTTTTCCTGTTCTATGGGTTGTCTCCCCACTCTCTTGATGGTTTCTTTTGCTTTGCAGAAGCTTTTCAGTTTGATGAGGTCCCACTTGTCTATTTTACCTTTTATGGCATTTGCTTTTGGGGAGTTGATCAGGAATTGGTTGCCTATTCCAATTTCTGTAAGGGTGTTTCCTACATTTTCTTCTAGGATTCTTATAGTTTGAAGTTTAGGCTGGGCTCGGTGGCTCAGCCTGTAATCCCATGTTTTGGGAGGCCGAGGTGAGTGGATTGCCTGAGCCCGCGGGTTCGAGACCCACCTGAGCAACTTGGCGAGACCTCATCTCTACAATAAATCAAAAAATTAGCCGGGCGTGGTAGTGTGCGCCTGTAGTCCCAGCTACTTGGAAGGCTGAGGCGGAAGGATCGCTGGAGCCCAGCAGGTCGAGGCTGTGGTGGCCGGGAGCATGCCACTGCACTCCAGTCTGGGCACAGAGTGAGACTTCAACTCCAAAAAAAAAGAAAAAGTTTGAGGTTTTACGTTTAGATCTTTGATCCATTTAGAGTTGATTTTTGTGTATGGTGATAAGTAAGGGTCCTGTTTCAATCTTCTTTCTGCATGTGGTCAGCCAGTTTTCCCAGCACCATTTACTGAATAGGTTCTCCTCTCTTCATTGGTTGTTGATGGAGGCTTTGTTGAAGACGAGTTGGTTGAGAAATTGAGATCTTGTTTCCAGAGCCTCTGTCCTGTTCCATTGGCCTATATGCCTGTTATTGTACCAATACCAGGTTGTTTTGATTATTGTAGCTTTATAGTAGAGTTTGAAGTCTGGAAGTGTGATATCTCCCGCTTTGTTTCTTTTGCTGAGGATTGTTTTGGTTATTCATGGTCTTTTATATTTCCATATGAATTTCTGTATTGTCATTCCCAGGTCTGAGAAGAATTATGTTGATAATTTAATGAGTATTGTGTTAAATCTGTAGATTGCCTTTGGTAGGATGGACATCTTAACAATGCTTGTAGTCTATGAACATGGAATGTTTTTCCATTTGTTTGTGTCTTCTTTGATTTATTTGAGCAGTGTTTGTGTCTTCTTTGATTTCTTTGAGCAGTGCTTTGTAGTTTTCATTGTAAAGTTCTTTCACTTCTTTGGTTAAGAAGATGCCAAGGTATTTCATTTTTGTGTGTGTGGTTATTGTGAATGAGATTGGCTTTTTATCTGTTTATTGTTGGTATATAGGAATATGAGTTGTCTTTTGCATGTAAAGCCTATGTATGTTTTGTTTCAGCAATTCTACCTGTGGTAATTCATCCTGAAGAAATAAGAGATGGGTATAGCATTAAAAACAAGGATATCAAAGTATTATAATAATTTTTAAAAATGGAAACAACTTAGAAAGATAATTGGTTAAGTTATGGTACAATCATATGATGGAGCAATAAATGTCTGCTGGAAGAGTTTCATTCATGTGATAAAAGTGTTTTTAACCCATAATGCTGAGTGAAGAGACCAGACTACAGAACAAGGTGTATAGCATATCATTTTGTCTTTGAGACTCAGAATATACCATTTTGTTTTAAATGTCTGGTGTGTGTGTGTGTCTGTGTGTGTTTAAAAAGACAAAGTATGACCACTGTTATTAATTTGACATATTGCAGGGTAATTGGATTGTGGGTGAGTCCTGTCACTTTATATTACTTTTCTTATTTAAGGAACACCTTTTAAAATTAATTAATTAATTAATTAATTAATTAAGTATTAAGATATGGGGTACAATTCAGGGTTAGGTATACAAACATTGATTATGCAGGTACCCTTGTTGATGAGGTATGCCCCTCCCTCCTCTAGCAGTTTCCCTCAACTGCCAATCCCACCCCACCTCCCCTGACAGTTTCCCATTACTGCCAAACACTTTCTTATAGTATTATAATTGTTCAAGGCCTGCTTATGAATGAGAACATATGGTACTCTGTTCTTTGTTTCTGTGATAGATCACTGAGGCTTTTTACTCCTTTTGTACTCTTACTGTCCTACCATCTATTCTCCATATAATAGAGTGTTTCATTTTAAATTTAATAACATGTCTATGTCCTTCTGCTGTGAATGTTCTTCCATTAATTATTTGTGTGGTTAATTGCCCTAATCTTTCAAGTTTTTTCTTAAATATTGTCTCAGTAAAAGCTCACCTGATTATCTTATTTAGATTGCAACTAC
>CAUYQG010189220.1:0-52803 GCA_963574415.1 Tarsius wallacei | reverse complement strand
TATATACACATAAGAAGACTTCTCTTTTTTCTATTTTTCACTATAAGGTTTAGAAAACTGGGGACAGTAGAAAACTAGTGGGAACTTTGACCTTGTTTTTGTAAAACTAATCTATTAATGTCTGGTTTGACAGAAGTGGTCAGAATTTTTTTTTTTTTTTGAGTTGGAGTCTCACTCCTGTCACCCAGGCTGGAGTGCAGTGGCACGCTCATGGCCACCCCAGCGACGACCCGCTTGGCTCAGGTGATTCTTCTGCCTCAGCCTTCCAAGTAGCCGGAACTACAGGTGCATGCTACCATGCCTGGCTAATTTTTTGATTTATTGTAGAGATGAAGTCTTGCCAAGTTTCCCATGCTGGTCTCAAACTCCTGGGCTCAGGCAATCCTCTTGCCTTGGCCTACCAAAGTGCTGGAATTACAGGCTTGAGCCACCACGCCCGACCTAGGCGCTCCTTTTAAAAGAGAGACAGGAGCTCACTCTTGTGCCCTGCCGTCTCCCATGTGAGGACATATTGAGAAGACAGCCATCTGCAAACCAGGAAGAGAGCCTTCCTCTTCCTCGGCACCAGATCTGAATTTCCCAGCTTCCTAAACGATGAGAAAGAAGTATGTTTTTTAAGTCGCCCAGTCTATAGTATTCTGTTAGAGCAGGCTGAACTGACCAGGGTAGCAAAACTATACAATAAATAAGCAAAACAATTTGTTGTGAAAAGGGTCGTATGGGAACATGCATGCCTGGGGACGATTTCCTGGAGTAAGTGACTTTTAAGCTGAGGCCTAGAGGATGAATAGTGTTAGCAAGACACGTGCTGCAGGCAGGGGGTCGGGGAAGTGGGGGGATCATATCCCAGGCAAAAGGCAACCAAGACTTCGAGACAAGAGAGAGTATGACTCATTTGAAGACATGAAAGAAGTCTGTGTGGCTGGTCTGCAGGGTCTGAGCGAGGAAGTGGCTAGAGATGGACTAAGGAGAGAAATAGGCTGAGTCAAAAAGACTGTGTTTAATTCTAGGTACACTGAGAGGCCTTTGAAAGTGGTAAGATTTGTGCAATCTCCAATCAGAGGGAAAAAAGAAAGAAACAAAACTCAGCCTTGAGAAATAGAGACTTCTACTGTCCTTCAGTATTTCCAGGGAAGCATCTCATAACTTCTTTGGATTGCTTGTTCTCCTGGGAAACTGAAAGAACATGTTTAGTTTTACCCAAGTATTTGGCTTCCTGGCCACATTGGATCACTTCATATTCCCGCCTAAAAAGTCTTTGATGTGTGGGGTGCAGTGGCCCAGGCCTATAATCCTAGCACTCCAAGAGGCCAAGGTGAGAGGATTGCTTGAGCCCAGGAGTTTGAGATCAGCCTAGGCAATATAGTGAGACCTTGTCTCTAAAAACAAAACCAACAACAAAGAATTATTAGCCAAGGAGGGTGGCATGCGCCTGTAGTCCCACCGAGCTCCTTGGGAGGCAGAAGGATCATATGATCGTGTCACTACATTCCAGCCTGAATGACAAAGTAAGACTACAACTAAAAAAAAAAAAGAAAAAAGACATTTGATGATTTTCAAGTACAGACCCCTCATTGTGGTGTCCAGGTCCTTTCTCAATGACCCCAGCTGCCTCTGCCCCACTCTCAGCCCTCATCCATACATGCCTGACACTTAAAATGTGTTCAGTAAGTATTTGCTGCCTCTGGGGTCTATCTCAGTGGTTCACAAATGTATCTCTAGGCCTTCATGCTCTGTGAATTGCCCCACCTCCTGGGATGCATCGGGAAGCTCCCACTCTTCCTTCATCAAGTCAGTTCAGAAGTCCCTCTGCTGAGATACCCCTGCCCCTGGCAGAGCTGACAAATCCTCCTCTGGACTCTTTCTACATATAGTTGATTCTTGTTGTCTGTGATAGTTACATTCTGTAAAGTCACCGCAATACTGAATTAGTGAATATGGAACCACTGCTCCTGGGAAAACTAAAGGGTTAGTTTCCCGCAAGCCTTTGTGTATAAACTTTTCATCAACTGATCAATGCATAACCTTGTTTTCTGTGTGTTTCTGTTTAAAAAACACCTTATTTACTATATACTGTTGACTCATTAACATTGAACTCATGGCCAACAGCACTATGGCTCCTGCCTGAACAAAGCTTATCTAACAAACATTTTTCCTGTAAGGCACATCATCGCAGACTTCTGACGCTCAGGAACAGAAGACAGCACTTCAGCTCTAGGCTTTGGGGCCGCTTTCAACAGTGAAACAATCAACCAAGAGCACAAAAATGCAAAAAGTTTAAAAATAAAAAATCTATGGCACTAAACAGACCATGAAAGGGACACTTGTTTCTAGTATGAGCTGAAACAGGAAGACAGAGCGTTGCCTTGTTCAACCTCAGCTAAGAATATGCATATTGGGCAAGTCAGATTTTTCACCACTCTGTGCATGTCCATGAATAACCACAAATGGGATGCAAATATCGATTTGTGGGCTACACATTTCAGTAAGGAGGCAAATCCGCAAATCCAGAATCCATGAATAATGAAAATGAATGGTATTTCGAGTGTAGCTTTTATTACTCTAGATGGAAGTTAGTAATTTCTATGTCTTTTCTTCCACTAGAGTCTAGTGAGGACAGTGTGAGCTCCTTGAGAAGTTAGCATCCAGTCAGAAATGATGTCACTAGCAAAAAAACATGGAGATCTGACTATCCAGTTTCCCCGATGCATTTGCTCCTTCCGTGCTCACAAGAAATCTCCAAACGGTGTTCTGTTAGTCGTCCTACTTTACAGATGGGGAAAACGAGGCTTAGCAGTGAGAGTAATACCTGCCTCTAGTAACACAGGAGTGGTTGCCACATGGGCTGAGCTCCAAAGCCCACATGCTTAATTACTGTGCTATCCTGCCTGTGAATTTAAGCCCTTTTGGAGAAAGGTCTAGAAAGAAAAGACAAGACCTTTGGCATAATGGACTGATCAACCTCTGAGAGAGACAGTTGACCCAATTGGCGAGAGAGGAAGGAGGAGTAGCTTCCAGAAGGAGACAGAGATGATGGCAGGAGCTCCTGAGAATGACCTCTCCAGGACTGAATTCACACATTGATTTGAGACGGTTACCACCTTCAAAGTTATTGTGTAAAAAGGAAGGATTTTTTGTTTATGGGTGAAACAGGAAGGTTTGTACGTAGCCATGACAAGTGAATTGGCCAAACTGGACCTAATTGCCTGAAGGCAGTGGCAGAGGTATGGCAGGGGCCTTGGGGGAGGCTCCCTAGCAGAGGCACCCAGACCTGGCCTTGGGGAGTGAGGACCTTTCAGGTAGCAGCCTGGACCTGGTTATGTTAAGAAGGATAAAGTCATGCCTCATTTGTAGCAGGAGAACATCACCTGTAGGGAAGATGCCTCAATAGTCATTCCCCACACATTTGGGGTCAAAATGGGGTGCTTGGACCAGGCCAAAACTCTAGCCATAGAGTTTTCTACCCTTCTCTGGATGACAGCGTGCCCAGGCTGGCAAACCTTGAGAAAATGGCTGTGTGCACAGGAATGAATGAGCATAAGAAGAAGTATCCTGAGGGAAGGAGTTCCTCTCTGGCCAGAGGAATTATTGATGTCCTTGTACCCGAGGTGAAAAATCAAAGCCCTGTTTGTGGCCTAGACATTTTGATTCTGAACGTAACTGAGCTCAGTTCTCAAAACACTGTCACTATTCATATCTTGAGCTGCTTACAATCCTCATTTGAGTCCTTCAAATGGTCACAGGAGACTAGGGGAGCCAGCTTGGAATGTCTGTGGCTAGAAGGAGACTCTGGAATGTCTCCAGCGAGAGCAATTTCCATACTTCAGAGCAAGTTATCAGACTTTTTCAGGAACAGAAAGGCCAAGATCTCTGGAGAAGGGATGACCGCTGCCTAAGCACAAATTCTCCTTCTACCAGAGGGAGCACTTGGCATTTGTCTCAATCCCCCCATGTAAGATGAATAAAGAACCGGTTCCGCACAGTTTTCCCCTCCTGGCCTACCTGCCTGGCATTGCTCTGATGATTTCATCTTGGGGAAGAACCAATCTCCTTCCCCACCCCCAGAATTTCTAAATTCACTTAACCCTCTCCAAGGACTGTTCCTCTGCTCCCTCCCACGTCCCAGAGATGCATCTAAGGGCAGTGACAGTCTTAGTACAGCCCAGCACTGTGAATAACATCTTCATCTTTCACAAATTCTCCCTTGACCATGATTTATATCATGCTGGTGTCATTTAATTTTTCCAAGGCCTTGTGACCATTTGTACAATGAAAGTGGATCTGGTCAAAATGATGAAGTGGATGAAATTTGTCTCCATTAATCCCACACCACCCAGTCCTCTTCTTTCTCTAGATACTTACTGGTCTTGAGCTGCTGCTGATCGCTCTTTCTCTTTCTCACACAGCAAAAGTTTTCTTTTCCAATCGTGGATACTGGGTCCTTGGGACTTTCCCTATTAGGAAACAGTGTATGAATATGTAACCTAAATAAAACTGGGCTTCCTTGTGGCCAGCCTCCGCCAGTATTACTTTGCAATGAAATGAAAATCTTCCTCCAAAAGTATTGAAAGAACACTGGTCTTTCCTGCAGTGTCCTGAGGCAGGAATGTGTTATGTTGTACAACTCAGAGAAAGACTTTCTAAAAATTCTCTTTTTGAATCTCTTTCTGTCGTTCCATTTCTTACAACACCAAATAGTTTCCTCTTTTTTTTCTTCCCCTCTTTTTCTTTCTCTCCGCAAAACTTTTCTGCTCTAGGATGGGTGCGGTGGCTCACACCTATAATCCCAGTACTTTGGGAGGCCAAGGTGAGAGGATTGCTTGAGCTCGCAGGTTCAAGACCAACCTGGGCAACTTGGTGAGACCTCATCTCTACAGTAAATCAAAAAATTAGCCGAGCATGGTGGCACGTGCCTATAGTTCCAGCTACTTGGAAGACTGAGGCCAGAAGGATCACCTGAGCCCAGCAGGTCGAGGCTGCGGTGGCCAAGAGTGTGCCATTCCCTCCAGCCTGGGTGACAGAGTGAGATTCCAACTCAAAAAACCCCCCAAAACTTTCTGCTCCAAGTACCTGACTGTCCCTTACTCCTCAGGGCGTAGACACCCTTCTGCTATCTCTTTTTCCTGCCTCCGGGATGTTCTTCCTGTTGTAACCCCATGCTCTGCCCCATTTGGGGGCCCATTTCCTGTCCTATTTTTCATTTTCAGTTTTATATTTCACTATTTTTTCCATTTGTCACAATAAAAGTCTGATAGTAGAGCAGCATAAGGCTCTGAAAAGGTAAGGGAGGTGATATGTCACAGATGAGAGGAATGGATCACAGTAATGGTGCTGCCTAGCTAACCTGCTTCTTCTCATGTGTGTTGGGAGAGGGATGCAAAATGCTTTGTTCAGTTCAAAATCCGTGGCTCCTTAGAGCTGTGCTGGTGTTTCAGATAGATGAATGGGAGAGAGATTTTTTGTTGGGAAAACCTTTTACTGCTCTAGGAATTACCCAGCAAGCAAGCATATTGGTTCTAAGATTCCAAGCTAGTTTTCACACGTTAGTTCCTAATCTGGCTCCTGACTACTGTTGGAATATTACCTCCAGTTACCTGCCCACATGCTTCTTTCACTCTTACCTTACTTTATTATTCACATCTTTTTGAATGTATTATTCCTTTTTATGTCAGAATGCCCTCAATCTGTCCTTTCTTTATACTTTGCTTTCTATAGTAATTGCCAAGTGACTTCTCTGATTTCATACTTGATTGTAAATGCTCAGCTTTTAACAAGAAACATTACATATAATAGTTCTCAAAAATATTTATTGTATGAATGAGTGAAAATGAATGAAGAGTTATTTAAAAATTATAATGTAGTTCTAAACTTTGCTCAATTTGTTTTTTGTTTTTTATAATAATTTTGGTGAAATTTACCAATACAAATAAACCAGAACTCTAAATGAGGGTTTTTTTTTTTTTTTTTTTCCCAATCTAAGGATTTTGTGTCTCTCTTTAATTCTGGAAAATCCTCAGTCTATTATTTCTTATATTTTTTTCTCCCCCATTTTAACTATACTGTCCATCTGAAGTGTCAATTATACATATGTTGAAGTTTCTCAGTTGATCTTCTGTAACTTTGTTTTCAATTTTCTTACATTTATCTTGTCTTTTTGCATTCAGGGTGACTGTATATTCAGGATATGCTATGCTATACTATGCTATGCTACACAACCAATAAACTCAGAAAGCAAAAAAAAAGTTTTTTTTTCTTGCTTGTGTCACAGTTTGATGCAGGATGAGGATTCTTTGGGCAGGTCTCCTATCAGAACTCAGAGATTTAACTTCTTTTCAACTTGTAATGCAGACATCATCAACATGTGGTCTTCATGATCTCCAGAAAAGAAAATGATCACTCAGGATGTTTTGTGGCCAGGCCTAAACGTCAGACATGTTACTCTCATATGTATGCCAATCACATGGCTCCAATCTCATTGCAAGGACATCCAGGAAATATGGTTTTCTCATGCGCCCAGGAAGAGAAAGTAAAGTTGATAAGTGTTTAGCCGGCCTCTATCACATTGATTTAGTTCTCTTTTGCTATGTACTAATTCTCTTTTACTTTATCCTGCCTACTATTTAACGCATCTACTAAGGTTTGTACTCAATTTTTATTGTGAATAATTTTTGCTTTATTTTTATATATGTGCTTTCTAATTTAGTAACCTATCATCAGGTTAAGAATGCTATTTCTTTATCTCTTTGAGAATTCTAAACAAACCTGTTTTCAACACCTTGGCAAGTTACTCCATTTTTAATATTATTATTTTGAGTCAGAGTCTCACTTTGTCGCCCAGACTGGAATGCAGTGGCACACTCATAGCCACCGCAGCCTCGACCTGCTGGGCTCAGGTGATCCATTTGCCTGAGCCTTCCAAGTGGCTGGAACTACAGGCATGCGCCACCACACCCAGCTACTTTTTTAAATTTCTTATAGAGACGAGGTCTTGCCAAGTTGCCCAGGCTGGTCTCAAACCCCTGGGCTCAGGCAATCCTCTCACCTTTGCCTCCCAAAGTACTGGGATTACAGGCTTAAGCCACCGTGCCTGGCCGTTACTCCATTATTTCTGTTTCCTGGGGTGGGGACATATATTTTTGGTCGGGTCTGCCAATCAGCTCTCATGACATGGAAATCGTTATGTGATTTTTAATTTTTGTATGAAAACTGATTAAAAATATAAATCTTTTCCCATGCTTGCTCCTCCCTGTTGAATGGTTTCATTTTTGCCTCAGTCTGGTCCTCTGAGATGCACAGCTCTGAACCAGGTCTTCATGTAAAATGCAGGCATTTTCATCTGTTACATAGCACCATTTTTGGATGCAGTACTTAAGCACAGCAGAGGTCCAGTTCCTGTTTCTATGTGAAAATCACTGCTGTCTGTTACTTTCAGTAGAAAGGTTCTGAAAATTTAGTTAGAGCTATCTTGAACTCCTGACCTCAAGCAATCCTCCTGCCTTGGCCTCCCAAGTGCTAGGATTATAGGTGTGAGCCCCAGGACCTGACCTAGTTAGAGTTATCTTAGCCCCAGTTCACTGTGGCGCCTTTGGCTTAGCTCTAGGTTTTAGACAGGGAACTGGATCTAATTACCATCCAGTCCCAAGGAGTTCTTGGGCACTTTTCTCACAGAATGAATGAAGACCCAGCCTCCACACCTTCCAGCTGGTCCCAGTTTTTCTTGCAGTGCGTGGCTTCAGTTCCTGCCTACCTCTTTGTAAAGCCTTCCCCTCTTTTCAAATAAAATTACATGTGCCATCTTCTATTATCCAGCATACATTACATTATAGTTATTTGTGTGTAGCTCTGTCTTCTTAACTAGATGGTAAGCACTTAGAAGGTAGATGCTATGCACGATTCATCTGTGGCCCCAGTGCCCAGCACAATGGTTGCAGATTAGAGATACTCAATACTGTCAAAATTGAATTTGAGATGTTTTAGGGCCTCTTGAGAAATCCAATTTTTATTATAACATAGAAATGAGTCTCCAGTGATATAACATGATGTTTGTGGAAGATAATTTACAGACATAACCAAAAGGCATGTATTTGGACTCTGTAAATGATGTTCTGATCTGCCTGTTTGTATGCTAACTTGTGCAAGGCCTTTTATTTGCTCTCATTTTGCTCCTTTGAAGATATAATTGCTTCTTGGTTCCATATTTCTCTTGCTCATTACACTGTTCCATACCATTTCATTCTGAAAATAAAACAAAATAGGATATTTAAAATTAATGATGTGGGGCACATTTTTTTTTTCTTTCCCTCTACCTCCAGGCAGAATTTGCAAATGGCTTGAACACCAGCCATTCTTTTTATTGGAAGCATCTGGGTTTCATTAGGGTAAGAAAAATCACTGATTACAAGGGGAGAGGCCCCAGACCTTCTTCGCAAAGGATCACTAGGATGTTTATCCACTCCTATTGCCTCCCACCTAAACCTGGCAAGCTTTTGGTGGCTACTTTTGTTTCAGTGCAAGTTGAAGAGTCATCCCCACTGGCTTTAGAATTTGATGATTTCTAGTACAGGAGTTTTCCCATTGGCTTCATTTTTAAGATTCAGAAAATGAGCAATTTTTCAGATGATGCAAGATAGTACGTGGCAGAGCTCTGTGTCTTTGCAAATTGTCCCTATCTCTAAAGAAACTGGAGTACCTCTAGGGTCAAGTGGTCACATTGTTTAAGTTATGAGGGTAGCTGAGGGTTTATCCCTTCACCTGAACGGCATAACTAGGTTAAAATGGAAATTGAAAAGACACACCTGGAACCATCACAGCAGGGGATGAAACATTCAGTGAGAGGTGTTAATAGCTGGTCCAGCATGTAAGAAGCTTTTAAATTGCCACTCCATCCTAACAACAAGTAAAAGAAAAAAAAAAAAAGAACATACTAAAATATCAACAACTCTTCCTAGATGCATAATAAAAATGAGGTCACAGGGCAAACTTCTCCCCAAAATTGAAGAGATAGAAGGGTAAATATAGAGACTTATAACCCACAGAGAACAAGAATCTCTGCAGGAGCCCCAGTGCTGATGGGAAAATATGAACCATAGTTGACAAACTGTTGGAGGCTCAGTGTGGACAACACCAAGAGTTAAAATCTTCAGGGAGACTCACCCTAAGGAGGGCCTCCACATTTAATAAGTTTTGTCTCAGGAGTTTGACTTCATTCTCTTGTTGAGTACTGGCGAAAACTCCCATAGGGGAAGGGATTAGCAACTATTTTGAAATATGGCCATAGTGTTCTGTTCTTCTTAACATGTTCTTCCCAAGAAGACACTATTCAACCAAAGCCTAATCTACTGGGCTTTTATCAGGACCTAAGTGACCTGGGAAAAGGAAAATACCTCCTTCTAGCCTACTCTAGTCATCCTGTTCCACTTAAGAAGGCAGGCGTGAGAAACAGAGAAGCACTTTTGAAGTTCATAGTCCAGGGACACAGGCTCACTAAAAGACTGAGACTTAATCACAGGACTGCTTCCCCTTCCTCCACAACACACCACCACATCACTAAATGCCTATTTAAAGCAGCTCCTTTTACCAGGTGCATGATGTCTGATTGTCAATTTTAAAAAATTACAAGGCATACTAAAAGGCAAAAGCATGGTTTGAAGAGAGAAAACAAGCATCAGAACCAGATATGGTAATGATGCTGGAATGATCAGACTGAGGTTTTTTAAAGCAAATATGACTAAAATGCTAAGAACTCTATTGGACACAGTGGAGAACATGCAAGAACAGATGATCAAGGTAAGCAAAAGCAGTAATTCTAAGACAGAATCCAAACAAAACTTTAGAGATAAAAAACATTGTAATGGGCTTGAAGAATGCCATTGATAGGCTCACTAATAGACTGGACATGGTTTTGGAAAGAATCTCAAACTTTAGAAACCTCAGGAGAAACAGTCAAAACTGAAAACAAAGGGATAGAAGACTGAGGGGTAAAAAAAAAGAACAGAATATCCAAGAACTGTGGGACAACAACAAACGGTGTAACATTCCTGTAATGGGAATAACAGAAGAAGAAAGAGAGAAACACACAGAAGTAATATTTGGAACAATAATGACTGAGAATTTCCCAAAGTTAATGTCAGATACCAAACCACGAATCCAGAAAGCTCAGGAGCACCAAGTAGGATAAACGTTAAAAACAAAACAAAGCTCCACCTAGGCATATCATACTAAAACCATATAAAAGCAAAGAAATAAAGAAAATAAATAATTTTTCATTATTATAAGGAACTGTGAAGCAGTATAGTGTTATTTGAAAATGGACTTGGATTAGTTATACATGTATATTGCAAATTCTAAAGTAGCCGCTAAAGAAGTTAAAAGTATAATTAATACATAAGAAAGAAGTGAAATGGAATCATATAAAATGCTCAGTTAAGGCTGGGCGTGGTGGCTCAAGCCTGTAATCCCAGCACTTTGGGAGGCTGAGGCAAGAAAATTGCCTAAGCCCAGGGATTGGAGACCAGCCTGGGCAACTTGGCAAGACCTCATCTCTACAATAAATCAAAAAATTAGTGCATGCCTATAGTTCCAGCTACTTGGAAGGCTGAGATGGAAGCATCACCTGAGCCCAGCAGGTCGAGGATGCAGTGGCCATGAGCATGACACTGCATTCTAGCCTGGGTGACAGAGTGAGACTCCTACTCAAAACAAAACAAAACAAAAACAAAACAAACAAACAAAAATCTCAGTTAAAACCACAAAAGGCAGACCAAGAGTGGAAGACAAAAATAGAAACAGAGAACAAGGCACCCGCAGGCTCAGGCAATTCACTCACCTCAGCCTCCCAAAAGCGCGAGATTACAGGCTGAGCCACTGAACCCGGCGGTTTTCTTTTCTTTTCTTTTCTTTTTTTTTGAAATCAGAGTCTCACTCTGTCACCTAGGCTGGAGTGCAGTGGCACGCTCACGGCCACCCCAGCATCAACCTGCTGGGCACCGGTGATCCTTCCACCTCAGCCTTCCAAGTAGCTGGAACTACCAGGCACGCACTACCACGCCCGGCTAACTTTTTAATTTGTCATAGGGATGAGGTCTCACCAAGTTGCCCAGTCTGGTCTCGAACCTCTGGACTCAGGCAATCCTCTTGCCTCCGCCTCCTAAAGTGGTGGGATTACAGGCATGAGCCATCACACCTGGCAGAAACCAATGAAATTGAAAACAAAAAAATCAATAGAGAAAATAAATAAAACCAAAAGTTAATTCTTTGACGAGATCAATAAAAATGGATAAGACTATAGCCAGGCTAGCTATAAAAAAGAAAAGAGAAAAGATACAAATTAATAATATCAGAAATGAAAGTGGTGACATCACTACAAAACCCATGAATATTAAAAGGATGATAAAGGAATATTATGAAAAACTCTATTCTTACAAATTTGATAACCTGAATAAAATGGATCAATTCTTGAAAGATGCAATCTGCTAGAACTCATACGAAAAGAAATAAACATGCTGAATAAGCTTACATCTATTCATTTGAAATTGAATCAATAATTAATAACTTCCAAAACAAAAAGCAACAGGCTAAGATGGGTTCACAGGTTAATTCTACCAAACATTTAAGGAAAAAAGTATACCAATTTTCCATAATCTCTTTCAGAAAATAGAAGCAGAGGGAATGAATACTTCCTAACTCTTTCTATAAAGTCAGCATCACCTTAACACCCAAACCAAACAAAGACATTGTAAAAGAAGAAAACTACAGTCCAATATCTCTCATAAACATAGATGCAAAAATCTCCAACAAAATCTAAACAAATTGAATCCATCCACGTATAAAAATAATTGTGTACCATAACCAAGGGGGACTTATCCCAGGTATGCCAGGCTGTTTTGACATTTGATAATTAACTAATGTTATCCATCATATCAACAGGCTGAAGAAGAAAAATCAGATGGTTATATTAATAGATGAGAAAAAGCATGTGACAAAATCTAGCACTCATTCATAATAAAAACTTAGTGAGAAATGAGGAAAACTTCTTCAAGCTGTTTTTTAAAAAGTCTACAAAAAATCTACAGCTAACATCATACTTAATGATGAGGGACTAGAAACTTTCCCACTAAGATTAGAAAGTGCAAAAATATACACTCTCACCATGGTTTTTCTTTTTTTTTTTTTTTGAGTTGGAGTCTCACTCTGTCACCCAGACTGGAGTGCAGTGGCGGCTGCCGGCCACCGCAGCCTTGACCTGCTGGGCTCCAGCGATCCTTCCGCCTCAGCCTTCCAAGAAGCTGGAACTACAGGCGCGCGCTACCACGCCCCGCTAATTTTTTTTTTTTTTTGATTTATTGTAGAGATGAGGTCTTGCTTGCCCAGGCGGGTCTCGAACCCGCGGGCTCAGGCAATCCACTCACCTCAGCCTCCCAAAGGCGCGGGATTACAGCCTGAGCCACCCAGCCCGGCTCACCATGGTTTTTCAACATTGTATTAGAAATCCTAGCTAATGCAATAATCAAGAAAAGAAAAGAAAAGACATATATTGATTGAGAAGAAAGAAGTAAAACTGTCTTGTTCACAGGTGACATGGTTGTCTAATAGAAAAACTGAAAAAATCAACAAAAAATTATTCTGGAACTAATAAGGAATTATAACAAGGTTGCAGAATACAAAGTTAATGTACAAAAAACAATCATTTTCCTGCATACCTACAATAAACAAGTAGAAATTGAAATTAAAATAAATTATCATTTATATTAGCAGCCCTCCAAATTGAAATACTTGTTATAAATCTAACAAATTGTGTATATGAACTAGATAAGTGAAAAGATAATACTCTGAAAAAAGAAATAAATAACAAATTAAATAAAGAGATATTCCATGATCTTAGTTAGGAAGACTCAGTATTGTTAAAATACCAGTCTTTTCCAACTTGACTTACAGATTCAGTGCAATCAAAATCAAAATCCTAGCAAGTTGTTTTGTGGATATCAACCGTCTGAGTCTAAGGTTTACATGAAGAGGCAAAAAGACCCAAATAGCCAACACAATATTGAAGAACAAAATTGGAGGACTAATACAATCTGACTTGAAGACTTAATGTAAAGCTACAGAATTTAGATAGTGTGTTACTGGTAAACAAAACAGAACAAACAAAAACAGACAAATAGATCAATGGAACAGAATGGAGATGCCAGAAATAGATCCACATAAATATAATAAACTAATCTTTGAAAAGGGGACAGAGGCAACACACGGAGAAAAGATAGTCTTTACAACAAACAGTGCTGGACTCACTGGACATCCACATGCAGAAACATGAATAAACCTCCCACCCTTCAAAAAAATTAATTCAAAATAGATCACAAACCAAAATGTAAAACTATAAAACTCCTAGAAGATAACATAGGAGAAAATCTGAATGACCTTGGGTTTGACAATGACCTTTTAGATACAATATCAAAAGCATGACCCACGAAAAAAAGAATTGGCAAGTTGAACTCTATTAAAATTGAAGATTTCTGCTCTGCAAAGACACCGTCAAGAGAATGAAAAGACAAGCCACAGACTGGAAGAAAATATTTGCCAAAGACATATCTGATAAAGGACTGGTATTCAAAATATACGAAGAAGTTTTAAAACTCAACCATAAGAAGACAAACAGTCCAGTTTAAAAACAGGTCTCCAAAGAATCGCCTTAGCCCAGCAGGTCGAGGCTGTGGTGGCCGTGAGCATGCCACTGCACTCCAGCCTGGGTGACAAAGAGTGAGACTCCAACTCAAAAAAAAAAGGCCAAAGAACTTGACACATATTTCCCCCAAAGAAGACATATGATGGCAAATAAGCTTATGAAAAGATGTTCCAATTCATACGTCATCGGAGAAACGCGAATTAAAACCACACTGAGCTACCACTACACACTGACTAGAACGGCCAAAATTCAGAACATGGATGACACCAAATGCTGGCAAGGCTATGGAGCAACAGACACTCACATATTTTACTGGTGGCAGTTAAAAATGGTATGAGACTTTGGAAGATGGTTTGGCAATTTCTTACAAGGCTCAACATACTCTTGCCGTATGATCCGGCAGTTGCACTCATTGGTATTTACTCAAGTGAGTTGAAAACATATTCCTATAAAAACCTGCACACAGGTGTTTATAGTAGCTTTATCATATTTGCCAAGGCATGGAGGCAACCAAGATGTCCTTCAGTAGATGAATGGAAAAATAAACTGTGGTACATCACAATGAAATATTATTCAGCGCTAAGAAGAAATAAACTGCCGAGCCATGAAAAGACATGGAGGAAAATTAAATCCTTTTTGGGGGGTTGTTTTTTTTGGGGGGAGTTTGAGTGAGAGTGTCACTCTGTTGCCCAAGCTAGAGCGCAGTGGCATGCTCACGGCTACCGCAGCCTCCACCTGCTGGGTTCAGGCAATCCTTCCGCTTCAGCCTTCCAAATAGCTGGAACTACAGGTGCACACCACCATACCACCGCTAATTTTTTGATTTATGTAGAGAAAAGGTCTCGCCATGTTGACCAAGCTGGTCTCGAACCCGTGGGCTCAGGCAATCCTCTCACCTCTACCTCTCAAAGTGCTGGAATTAAAGGCATGAGCCACTGCGTCCAGCTAACCACATGATACTAAATGAAAAAGGTCAATGTGGAAAGGCAACATACTGTATGATTTCAGCTATTTGACATTCTGGAAAAAGAAAAATGTCAAATAAAAAAAACTAGTAGTTGGGAGGGATTAGGGAGGAAGGAGGAAGGAATAGGTGGATCATAGAAGGTTTTTAGAGCAGTGAAAATACTCTGTATGATACTATAATGGTAGATATATGTCATTATACATTTGTCCAAATCCATAAAATGTACAACACCCCGAAGGAAACTTAGCAGACAGTAGGGACTCTGAGTGGTCCTGAAGTGTCATTGTAGATCCATCCACTGTGACAAACGTACTACTCCGGTGGGGGATGTAGATAGTGGGAGAGACTGTGCATATGTGGGGGTAGGGGGTATTCAGGAAGTCTCTGTACCTTCCACTCAATTTTGCTGTGAATCTAAAACCTTTCTAAACAATAAAGTCTATTTAAAAGTAATAATAGTAACAATATTTGTTTTTGAATGTAGTATTATATACCAGGCTCTTTACTTTTTTCATTTGGATATATGTGTTAGAGAAATGACATCAGCAATCTTTTTGTTTTAATTTTTAATTTTGAAGCTGTGAGGTACAATTCAGGGTTAGGTATACAAATGTTCATTATGAGGTGCCCTTGTTGATGAGTCGTGCCCCCCGCTCCTGGCAGTTTCCCACTACTGCCAGTCCCGCCCCCCCCACCCCCTCCCCTGGCAGTTTCCCACTACTGCCAATCCCTTTCTTATGGTATTATGATAACGGTTCAAGGTCCCCTATGAGTGAGAACATATGGTGCTCAGTTCTTTGTTTCTGTGATAGATCACTCAGTATTATAGACTCTAGGTTTTTATTTTTTTAAAGCGTGACTCTTTCTTCTCTCCCTTGTGGCTGATATGGAAAAATACAACTTCCTACTCTTGCCATCACAGGAAAACTCTAGCAGGGTTGCGGAAACAATGGATAGACTCTTTAAACTAATATGTGCATGCGTTACAGTACATGTTAGTTAGAAATCTGAAATTACCGAAAATGTCACTCAAATTGACTTAAATATTAAAGGAAGTGTATTGGTTCGTAGTCCTGAAAAGCCTAGAGATACTAGGCTTCAGTCAAGGCTTGATCCAGCAATTCAGTGATAACACCAAAAACCCAGCTGCTTATTTCTCCTTTCCACCTTTCACAACATGTATTTCCCCAAGTGGCCACAAGATGGCTGCAAGCCACTTTCAACACTAAGTATGTTCTTGTACACATCCCAAAGAAAGAGAATGTATGCTTAGGTAGTTTCTAAGAAAAAGTAAGGTCATTTTCTCCAGAATCCTCCAGGAAATGTGTCTTTGTCTTTCAGTAACCCTAACCGGGTCATATGTCCATCCCTGGCCCGTCATGGGGTGGGGTGGGCTGTACGGATTGCCTTAAGTCCGTCAAGTCCCACCCTTGGAACTGAGTGTGAAGTCAGCTTTCCTTCAAGCACATGGGCTGTGTGAGGCAGGGATGAACACGGCCATGGAAACCAGGGTGCCGAGTCAGAGGGAGTTGGAGAGGAAAAAAAAAGGCTCACCAGGCTAGGAGATCACGTTTGAGAGTAAGACCCTAGCTAGAAACAGATGGTGCACATCAGCTTGAATTCCTGGTCTATGGGTGCTTTAGGAATTCCGTGGAGTAGCAGCAGTAGGCAGCTGGTGCAGGAGTGTCTGGTATGGTGATGGTACAGGAATTGGAGATTAAGGATGTCGGCCGTCTTCTCACCACTAGCTAGCACCACTGTGAAAGAGGCAACCCCATATTCATATTCCCCAGCTTTGCGATAAAACTAAATCATTGAAATTTTCTTTTCCTTTTCTTCATCGGCAAAATGGAGATAATGTGATGATAATAACTGCCTTGGCCTATTTGATGTTGAAAGTGAGGAGATGTTTTTGTTCTGTGTCTCATGTTGTCATTTTGACCCAGACAAGTGAGTCCTTCTACCCCTAGGCTTCTGGCTTCCCTCTCTTCCCCCTTTCTATCTCCTCCCAGAGGAAGGAGGACTTACAAAGGGTATTGATTGGCTACCTACGGCTGATAGAGTCATCCCAGAGGGCAGGGCTTGCGCAGTCCTTGGCACAGTCCCCCATGGCTTCTTCCTTTCCCGTTGCCGTGGGTATACAGACCAAGGCAGGAGCCATACGTCCACCCCCATCACCTCTTGTGGTGAAATTGGTAAACTGAGTCAGAGCTCTTTTGGGGATCTGCTCAACCCTCTGACCATGGGTACTCCTGAGAGCACAGCTTCCAAATTTAGATGTGGGATTGGAGAGAGGTGCCCTTACTTTAACACGAGCTTGCCATGCCTGATTCAACTTTTACCAGACCTTCGCATTAGAATATTGGGTTCTCCAACCCCATTATAAAGTGGGCAAAAGATATGAACAGACACTTCTCAAAGGAAGGCATCCGAGCGGCCAACAGACACATGAAGAAATGTTCAACCTCACTAATCATCAAGGAGATTTCATTCTTTTTATGGCTTCATAGTAGTTCATGCTGTATATATTCCTTTCTATGGAAAGCGGTATGGAGATTATTCAAAGAACTAAAAATAGATCCATCATTTGATCTAGCAATCCCACTACTAGGTATCTACCCTAAAGAACAGAGGTCCCTGTATTAAAAAGACACCTGCACCCGCATGTTCATGGAAGCACAATTCATAATTGCAAAGATATGAAATCATCTTAATGCTAATTTTTAAATTACTGCTTCTACCATTATTAATAATGCTGCATCATTCTACTACCATGAAGAATGGTTTCAAATGTTGCTGCTAGTTGTTAGTGATGACCAATAATGCAAATCTTATTCAGAATATGACAGGAAATGTGAATGGTAATTTTTTTCTGGTCATGTTAAATTTCTATTTGGGAATTTTATGGAATAAAGGTTGAACAACACATTTTCTAACCATTTCTTGAACTCTTAGGCATTAAACATTGCCTTCCTAGAATGTGATCTGTTTCACTTTGACTGTTTATCTCCCTATCATGTACTACTACAAGACTGGAGGATAAAAGTACATTGCAATGTAAGGATAGTTTATAGGACCCAATTCCATTTTTGAAAATTTGTTCCTGAGTCTGGTTCTAGGAATTCAACAGTTTTGTACATAATAGCCAGTGAATAATTTGCAAAGTTCTGGGTTGCTTGGTTCAGCACTTAAACATAATGAGGCATATTACATTTCTTGTTTTTAATAGAATAACTTTTCTTAACATCTAAAAACTGAGAAATTTAATGTTTAGGAACTGGGTATTTTATTTTAACATATCTTTACTGGATCATCATAACTACTACTCCTAACAATTCTGTTACTTCCAGATCTTAAAAAGAATACCCAAAACAAAGCAAAGAAAAATATGTCTAGATTCTTTGCTAGACATCTCTATTTTATAAATATAGCTAAAATATCTTATAGAAACATTCAAATAATTCATTATCTTATTAAAATGGTTTACTTCTTACTGTCAGTGTAATCACTTGGCAGCTTACAAATACAAATTGTTTATCTGGCTGTGTATGTTTTTGTGTGTATGTGTATTTATTGTAAAATTTTCTTATACCTCAGTGTTTCTAAAATCTTCATTGCACATAAAACAGCAAAAAAGTTATTTATTTCAGCAAAGATGAAGAGAGTATTAGAAATAACCATAAATCACAGGGAGAAATATGGTCTAATGACTGAAAATAATAGATTAGGAGACCTGAATTTCTGTTGCTTTTTACATTCAGTAGTTTTTTTAAAATATATTTTGCATAGCTGCTTAAGAAACAGGAACAAAGAAGGCAACAGCAAAGATTAAATACTCATATTTTCACTCCACAGACCTCTAGTAGGAAATTCCCAGCGGCAAGACATTTCTTAGATAACTAGTCATTAAAAAGATAATAATCTGCTAGGGATATTATAATCCTTTATATTCCCAAGTTGAAAGAGAGGGAATGCCCAGCACTTTTGCCCCAGGCACTGCTAAACAGG
This sequence comes from Tarsius wallacei, assembly GCA_963574415.1. Lineage (NCBI taxonomy): Eukaryota > Metazoa > Chordata > Mammalia > Primates > Tarsiidae > Tarsius > Tarsius wallacei. The sequence goes on along the minus strand of CAUYQG010189220.1, from coordinate 34,147 downwards.
AGTTTTAACTTTTGATAAACATAAAAGATTAAACTCATATCACTCATGGAGAGAAATATAAAAAGATACACCCTCTACCTTTCTCTTATTCAAGGACTCCAGGGTTGCTGCGTTGGCTAACAATTTTCAGTCATGAAGATTCCTGTTCTTTTTGTTTTATGTTTCTTTCTGGCCCCTTTGCCACCAGGTAAAATGTAAATATTAATTAAGAGGGGGGTCACATCTTTAAGGAGAGTTAAATCTTGGTTGATATCAACCTGAGACAGAAAAGTGACCAAATAGTTAAGAGAGAAGTTTGTTACAGTCCCAAGAGTACATAACCAGTAAAGAACTTGTGATCTTACTAAAATATAAGGCTCCTGGTGAGTCATATTTTTGTGGGAGACAATTTAAGGACTTGATCAAATTAGTATGGGCTGCTTGTCTAGATTGACAAGTTGGATAAAATATTGAAGTATAATTATCTGGGTACTTGAGAAATGAAAAGTAGTGTTGTACAGTAACAGTGAGTTTTTTACTAACTTGATAGACTTGGCTATATTATGTTACATGGCTTACTTTGAGAATACTTAACATAAAATAGTATGTTCAACTGATAAATAATTGAAAATCACTTTAATGGCTCTATTATCTCATGTCCAGTTATGTAGTAATTAATATTAGTCAGTTAACAAAATGAATATTACCTTTGGAGTTATGAATAACTAGGTTCAGATTTTGTTTCTGCAATGTATTGATATTATCAATCTATCAGGCTATTTAACTCCTTTAGGATAAATTTTCTCATTTGTGAATTAAATATAATGTTTAAGTTTCTACCTCAGTACTATTATGAAGATTAATTATATATAAATATGCAAAATGCCTAAAGTATAATACATATTATGTTCCTCTTAAATGGTATTATAAATACTTTTATATTGTACCGAAACATCTCAGAAAGAAAGTGGCCTCTAGATACCTCATAGAGAAAGAAACTCTTCTTTGATATCTATTGCAAGAGAGAATGAGGGCAATATTTACCATGTTGGGCTTCACATGCTTAAACTGAGCACCTCCTTTGTAAACTTTCATTGTACTTATTACTCTTAGGGTTGGATCAATAGCCAAAATAAGCATCTTGATAGAGATGATTGAAAGATCTGTTTTGACACATTTCAGGCTACTTGAGCTAGAAAAAGCACATTTTTGCATGTATGCAAGATACTGCAAATAATTACTTCACACACACCCAGGAAAATAATTTCACTCACCTAAAGAAAATAAAACAATCAAACAAAGAATGGTAACACTAGGGTCTTCTGATTTAGGAGTGGTCTAGAACTTTAGTAGTTTACTCTTTGAATTCCAACTCCATCCCTTAGTAGCACAGATGCACCAAATGCTCTAACAGTAAGACTAGCAGTGAATACATTTTAAAAAACTTAAACACCAAAATATTTTTGATAAAGATTCAAATGGTTTAAATTCATTTATAATTATAATACATTGTATCAGATGTTAATTATGAAGATTGTTGTATTACATCATTCTCGACTCTGGACAAATTAAATTAAAATCAAGGTTTGTTTTTACTAGAACAAAGAAGGGATGATCTTAATATAGAAAAGACTGGTATTTAGTATAAACACCTTTGAATAATAAAATATTAACTCCAATCATGTTATCATGATTTACATGTGTCCCTCATGTTATTACTTTAAAAAAGTGAAAACCTCATGACATTTTCAGTATCTTTAGAAACCCAAGAGACATTGTGGATGTGTGTGCATAGTTTTATCTAAAAGTTGAAGATTTTGTGATTTCTTCTTGTGCATAATTATGAATTTTTATATGATATAATAGCTATTATCTAGAGAGAAGCTATTTGTTGTTTCTGTTACTGGTGGAAAAATGCTAATTTAGAATTCCCACATAAATAATGTTATTCTTTTTCTCATACTGGTGCTTGACAGCTGTCATTTCTTATTATTTGTAAATTCCAATTAAGTCAACATGCATTCTTCACAGTCTTCATGTAGGACAGTGTAATTTAAGGATGCATTTTTAAACTGGTGAGATAATATTTTTTCCCTCTGGCATCAAAGGCAATAAACAGCATATCTCTAGATAATACAAATAAGGAGGCATCATTAATTTATACAGTGTAAAACTGTTATCTCCTGGCCTAAATATGGCACACTTTTTTTCATATAAATTAGGCTTAATTATTTTTCTAAAATTCCTTGTTACCCAAAGTAACAAAGAGATTATATGCTAGCACAACTTCATTGAAATCAGAGGGCAATAATATATCAAGTTATCAGTACCATCTTGGTTGGATCCTATATGTTAGGATCCTAAAGAAAGAGAAAAGAAGACTGTTCACATCCTTCTCTACTGATGTTTGATAATTCGTCATTATGCTTTATGCTTTTATTTTGGGAGTCTCCATCTCTATGTAACCTCTTAAAAATGCAAATATTTCTTGAAAAGATGGAAGAGTATACCTTACACAAAGATGTGGATGAGTCCATCAGTTGGTACATGCTATGATAATGCAGGCTTGAGTACTTTATGTTGGAGAGGACTCTCAAAAAAGGAAACATAATGAGATGCTGACTAATTTTGCTTCCTTCTCTGTGTATATAAGGTTGGTCATTCAAGACAACACTAGTACTCCCTGCAAGCTAGTCTTCCCTGTCCAGGTTCAAATCTTTGTGCATAGTCAAAGAATCTCTTTTACCCGGTGTCTTCTAGGGTTTTCTTCACTCTTCCCAGAAAAGGGAAACCTAAAAGTAGTCAAGCAATTTAAGCAACATTAATTGATCTTCCCATTTTGAATCTTAGAACCACAAATGTTTAATTTTTTAACTTATTTTGAAATTGGAGAAAAAAAAGTCTTTGTGAGTGGGTATTGGATATATCTACTACCTTGAATATCATGATGGAATCATGGATGTTTGCATATGCCCAAACTCATCAAATTGTACACATTAAATATGTGCAGTTTTTGGATGTCAGTCACATGGCAATAAATCTGTTTCCAAAAAAGCAAGTTAGGTAGGTAAGTAGGTAGTTATAGAATTATGTGGTGTCCATCCCAGAGCTATTTGAGCACTAACAAGGTTTGGTTATGTGGCATCATTTGAGGAACTAGGTTCTCATCTAAGGATATGAACATAGTGGGTGACATCCAACATACAGAAATTCTCATGGAAAACTAAGCTTTAACAGCTAGTGGACCCAATCAGAAGTTGAAGAAAAAACTGACAATGAAACAAAAAGAGTCATAAAATAATCATTACCAGAAAAACAGCAAAACAAATGACTTCCCAAATTTCTAAACCAAGGTGCAAATGCTATACCTGTTTTTCCTCAACAACAAATTTATCCCAAGTCAGAGTCTTAAGACATATATAATGACTCCACGGTTTTTATGTTTATGTCTTTTTGATTTTGTTTACTTTTGGCAGTGAAATGTGCCATGAAAGACACCTATATTTGCTTTATCATGAAAGGCAAATGCAGACGTGAGTGCCATGATTTTGAAAAGCCAATTGGTTTCTGCACACAACTAAATGCCAACTGCTGTATGTAGAAGTTTGAAATAAAAGTCAGCATCCCTGAAATGTAAAGCACAGTGAGTACAAGGATTAAAAATAAATGAAACTGAATTAACAACTACTCCTATTTAGTCCGAGTTGTTTTCTTGGTTACTTGGTAGAATCATTTGAGGGACTCGATTCTTGTCTATGGATCTGAACATAGTGGGAGACATCCAACACACAGGGAAGATCTGTGGAAAAATTTCATCATTTTGGACATCAATTTTCTACCAGTTGACTGAAGAATGCTAAATGACACAAAGAAATTCTTATTATTAGGAGTCCTCAAGTCAAAGATATTCAAACTAATAGAAACATATTTCCAAATGAGGGAGAAGTTGAGAGAGAGCAGATGAAAAAAGCAAATAGAATTTTCATCTGGTCATGAATCAAGAGATCTGATTTACTGCAAACAGAGAGTCATGGCATTAGTTTATTCCTTCACGTTTGTTTGGTTTTTGTATTTGTTCTTTCTAACAGAAACTTTTTTAAAAGAGGTCATATCTAGAAGTAAGGCATAGGTGTATAGCATCTGAAACAGGAAACTGGAGAGGTAAGATAAAAGAGGGAGGTATCTCGCAGCTAATATCTAGAGAATAGGAAACAGAATTCAGTGTGATGAGTATAAAAATCACTAAATCAAATGGTTAGGAACTTTATAGTCATAGCATTCTTATAGCTTATACTAATGTATAGGTTTCAAATCACTTTGAGATACAGAAATATCTTTGGATTTTCACAAAATTTATATAAGGTAATGCTGTGTCCATGAAACATAGAAGGTAACTTAGGGGCACAGACTTTGCAGTCAAATTTCTAGACTTCTAGTTTTGCAGAGCAAACACTGTATGAATGTTTATTAAATTAACCTGATGTGTTAAATAAGTTTAGAGAGTTTATGAGGTAATACAGCCAATTAATAAATTAATTAGAACTACAAAATTAAGCTCTGTCTTACAATGAACACAATAAACTCAATTCTGAACACTTCCTTGTTCTGAAACTACTGCAGGGAGCTAGAGGAATGGGGCAAGGTAAATAATGAGTTGAAAAAAGAGGTCATATCTGAAATTAAAGAGAAGACCTGCCGGGCTCGGTGGCTCAGTCTGTAATCCCGTGCCCTTGGGAGGCTGAGGTGAGTGGATTGCCTGAGCCCACGGGTTTGAGACCCGCCTGGGCAACTTGGCGAGACCTCATCTCTACAATAAATCAAAAAAATCAGCCGGGCGAGGTAGCGCGCGCCTGTAATTCCAGCTACTCGGAAGGCTGAGGCAGAAGGATCGCTGGAGCCCAGCAGGTGGAGGCTGCGGTGGCTGGGAGCGGCCACTGCACTCCAGTCTGGGCGACAGTGAGACTCCAACTCAAAAAAAAAAAAAAAAAAAAAGAGAAGACCTAACAAAATGGGGATAGGCAACCAGGGAGGTTTAATTGCCTATATATCTGTGTTTGATAACTAACACAGGTTAATAAGCCTGTGAGTTAAACTTCTAATTAAATTGATCTGGCATTCAAGTTATAGGTGATTAAAGTTTTATTTCTATTCTCTTTTATCATATTTTCTCACAAGCAAAACTTTCCAGATTAATTCTAGCAAGCAAAACTTTCCAGATTAATTCTAGCAACTGAGAATTTTATAAGGAGATAGAAATATCTCCTCAAGTTTGTATAATTAGCTTTCAAACCAATTTTTTCTTTGAGTTTATAATCCATAGTATAAAAACCTTACTCTCCTGTAGCCTATAGCATTAATTCTTAAATCTTTCATGAATAAAGACCACTTTTACTCAAAATGCCATAGTTCTTCCATAAGATAGTAATTGCAATTGTGGGTTCTAAAGAGTTTAAGGAACTACAATGTGGTCAGAAAATAATCTACATGTGCACACACATATGAGGGGGGAACCAAAAAAACTCAAAATTATCTTTTGGAGTGTGGGCTTTTTGTAGTACACCCAGAATTTGTTCCTCTGGATCAAATGGTCAACCAAAGTTTTCATCTGGAAATTTTGAGAAGGTTGCATAACTATTTGCAGAAGAAACATTCCCAGTTATGGGAAACAGGTAACTGGTTTTTCCATTATGAAAACGCACCTGTCCATTCTGCCTAAGTGTTCAGCAGTTTTTGACTGAAAACGGCATTACACCTGTGCCCCACCCTCCCTCTTCACCTGATCTTTCTTACCCTTAGCGACACTTTTGTTTGTGTGTTTCACCAGATGAAAAAAGCCCTCAAATAACTTTTACTGATGTGAAAGAGGTGAAACAAAATAAAACAAAAAATGGCAGAGACACCAAAAGGCATCAAACTTGACAAGCAAACACTGTTTTGAGCAGGAGAAAAAGCATCTCAATAAATGGACTGCATCAAATGGAGAATATTTTGAAGGTGACTGACATCTAAACGTAAGAATAAATACACAACTTTATAAGCAAATTTCAGGTTTTTGGGGGTCCCCCCTTACACACCCATACATATGTGTGTGCATATCGATAGACATGTATGTATATATGTATGTAGATATATAAATATATACATACATAGATACACATTAGATTTATTAATTATTTATACTACAATGTTTTGCGCATCTGTACTCACCAAGCACTTCCAATCAGCTTCCTACTGGATCCTACCAAACAAGTTGGGAACCACTGGCATAGATGATTTTGTAAATTGTTCATAAACTCAATACCTCTCAACACCACAGTCACTGGGGTATATAAGAGTCAAAAATGTTGCTTTTCTAATCCTTATTATAAAATAATTCATATTCACTAAAGTTCATCAACACTATGTCTTGTTCAACTAATCAGCCAAGGTTGCTCTATTCTAGTTCTGATGTAATAATGCATGCACATTATCATAAAGTTGGAGAAAGCCACCACTTAACTTAGAAACTGACTACCTTGCTGTGGTTGCTGTGGATACAGAAACTTCTTGTCATAGTGATTATTACTAATACTTGATTAACACATCATCTACTTAACCCTAAGACAACTGCTGAAGAATATCACCAATGTCAAATGTAACAAACTGATATATTAATAACTAATAGTGATTCTTCTGTTTTAGTTAGATTGTCCCAGCTCTCTCTACCTCAAATAAATTTTTTTTTCTGGACATCTGATTTTTGCCCATTGCTAGTAGAAACTTTAGCCAGTTGCAATAAATATGATTCTCAAATGAAAAAGGTATTGAGATTTTGGTCTCTACTCTCTCAAAAGGTCCCAGGTTCCTTTTGTTATCTTTGGCCAGACTATCTTAATCAGTATTTAAGGTCAATTATTCTTCTTTAAAAAAAGAAAAACAAAATGACAAGATTGTTATTATATTACCCAGAAACATATTCATAGGCCACAATTATGATCATAAGATAGAATCATAAGAGAGATAAATAAAACAAGGCAAGATACTTTGGTCTTGCCAAATATCCAAGCTGGAAATTTATTAAACTATTAGGTGATCAGGCTGACAATTCAGAAGTTGGGAAAACTTGATCTTATAGATCAAGAACTACTATTCCTACACAATGAGAGACATAAATAAAGAAAAATTATTCACCACATTTCGGAGGAAGAGAAGCCAGAAGTTACCTGAGCCCCTCTTCATCATGAATACTTTAGTTTCATGCTACTTAGTTTTAACTACTTTTAGAGAATAGGAATATAAACTCTAATTCTCCTTACATTTTATGTTTTGCCATTTTCATTTAATCACATTTCAACTTTCATAAAAAATATAAAACTGCAATTGAACATCAAAATGTAATATTAAACTTTTGCTTGCCAAGACAAAAAGAAACAATGGTTGTATAGCTCCTATTTTTAAATTTAAAAATAAACATAATTTTTTATCCTTCTAAATTGCATTCAATTTTTTAAAAGTGAGAAGTTGAAAGATTGGGTAATTACCATAGAATGAGAGAATACCTTAAAAAATTACAAGTTTGAGAGACAGGGCAATGTTGAATCAGAGAGACTTTCCTAAGGTTCAGAAAGCTATACAGCCGAGGCCTCATTTCACAGCCTATGGGAAGAAAGGACAAGGTTAGACTTTGAGTCCCATTTAAGTATTTTGGTCTTCCCTGCCCAGAAGGGTATTTTCTATCTGACAACATCTTTAGTGATCAAGAGTCTTATTTTAGGTGTTTTTCCCTAGGATCTTTTGTTTGTGAGAAGTAGAGAAGACAGAGTTGGGAGGTAAATCTCATCAAGTATTAAAGACTGTTTTGGGGCAGGACTCCAGTTTTCACAACTGGGACTTAAAGTACAGACTGATAGCCAAGTCATTCTTCTTGGTAAGAATGGGATTAAATTAACTCCAGCAGCTCAATGATAACTCTTCTTAAGTTTGAAAAGCACTCATATTAAATTGCAAGTATATAAGCTTCTTATCTAATGAAAGAAAAAGTTCATAAAGGAGCTTCAATTTGGCTTTTTATTTTCCACAGAGTAAAAAGAAAGACTAGTATATAGGCAAATAAATTTCATAAATCTACATGGGATGTAGAATACTTAGCACTCACAGGCATAGAGGGGAGCTAATGGGAGACCATTGCTATGATCTGGATTATAGAGGTAAAGACTTGCTCTAAGGGGGATAGTAGACCAAGTTCAAGATATTCCAGCAAATGTTTTGTACTCAAATCACACTCCAGATATTGAATAACACAAACACTAATACAACTCCAAGGGAAACTCACATGTTATGTTATTAGATTATGTTTCCACTTTTTAATGTTTACTTGGAATTGTACAAGAAATAGATATCCTCCTTGAAGCACAGCAGAGAAAAGAACTTTTGACTTTATCTCACTTTACTGATACTTCATAGTTTATAAGGGTAAAGGTGAAGCCACAGACTGTATGATTTTTATGTGAACTTGGCCACTTTAAGAACTAAATGAGTACAAAAGAAGCCCTAAAGTCTTGCTTTAAACATTTTATAAATTTTCTATTGTCCTCAGGATATAATATAGGCTCCTTAATCAAGTTGAAAAGATTAAGTCTTCATCTTGTATTCTTTAGCTCAGTTATACTCCATTTTTTTCATAGCTACATGTTGTCAATTGCTTCTAAACCTTTGCATATGTAGTTTTCTCTCCCTAGGGGATTCTTTGCCTTTCATGACTGGGCTAACCAATTTTCCAACTCTTATCTTAGAAACCATCACCTAGGAGAAAAATGTATGAATCCTCCCTGCCAAGTGACCCACCTACTTATTCTATAACGTCACTTTATCACTCAGAAGTGTAGTTGCCTATTTAGGTATCCATACTCTTGAGTGTTCCTTTAGGCTATAAGCGTCATAAAGATGAAGACTCAGTTTTCTTATTTACTGTATTATTCTCAATACTTAAGATAGTAGATAGTGTCTCTCTTCTATAATAATTTCTCAGTTCAAGTATATGAGATAAATAAATAAAAGAGAGAGTGCGACATATTGTGAGAGGGAAAAATAATGGCAAAAAACTGTAAATGTAACATTTACTCCAAGTTTCAAATGCCAAATACATCTCCAGGTTCAAAGTTACCAACAACGATTTAACTCTTTTTTACAGCCCCTTACTATATGCAAAGGACATAATTGCTTCCTCGGCAAGAATATGAACAAACTCAAGTGTCTAATCAAGATATTAATATTATTATCTTGCCTCCTGGTATATCTTCTCTACAGACAAAGTGTGACCATATGTGAAAGGTAACAAGCTTGTTGAGAAAGAAAGAAAAAAATAAACATTTTTTATGATCATAGTTCATGTACTTTCTCAACATTTCAATGAATAAAATCATATCCACCAACAGTGAACTGCAATACCCCTCTGCATATGTGTTGAGGACTTAAGCATTAATTAAAGAACTGCTATTTTCATTTTGTTCCAAAAGCAGTGGAAAGTAGTGATTAAGTAGCTAGAGGTTTCTTTAGATAAGAGATTTCTGTAGCAGTTGGTAAGTCAGAAACGTGGGAAATGATATATAGTAGTGAATTTTTCATGTTTTAAAATCAGATTGCCTAGGTTTGAATCCTACCTTTGCTATGTTGTTAGCTATGGGAACTGAACAAAAATCATCACAAGCCCACTAAGCCTCAGAGTTCTCATCTATAAAATAAGAATAGCTCTTGCTGCATGTTTGGTATGAAGGTAAAATGAGAGAATCCAAATAAAATTTATATGCAGCACTTGGTGTATAATAAATGTGGTCAGTAATGCCAATATAAGGGTCATAAATATTACTATAATTATATCAATAATACTATGATTTCATGTTCTAAACTTGGTTTGGTATAAATTGTGTGTGTGTGTGTACATGTATGTGTGTGTGTGAGTGTGTGTATTCAGAGGTCACGTTGTGATAATAAGAATCCAATTCACCTGCAGAAGATAAAAGAGAGTGAAATATCTTCAAATGTGGATAGGATTGAAACATCTCAAGAAAGATTTCCTAAGGCAAGAAAACTACCCTGGGATAATTCAACCTTTCAGTTTCTGCTTTGTTTCTTGTCTATGCCCTGGGGAAGAAGGTAAGCTAGGACTGGCACAGGCTGCTCGGATGACCCAGAAGCATTAGACAACTTGGCATAGTAGTAAAAAGTTTATGAATTGTATGAGAAGACTAGGATAACTTAGTTATAAAACTCAAAGCCACACAATTTTAACTATGGGGTACTAGGTGCTTCCTAAATCATAATCTCTCTGCCTCTTAGAGAAGAAAGGACAATAAGCCAAAAATAAAAACTACTATAGTAACTGTGTCTCTATATACAAGTCTTTAAAATATGTTCTCTTCTTCCTTTATTTTTTTCTTCTTAAAACTTAAAGTAATAAATAATAATAATAAAAAAAAACTCAAAGCATTGTCCTATACTTCACTGAAGGCTGTGGGTCAAACTCTGTCCTTTTCTCTCCACATGCTTAGAGCTGTTTGGAGTTAGGGATATGGAATGCCATATAGTAGAAAGAGCACTTTGCTATTAGGTTGCTCTTATCAAATAATTGTTCTGTTGCATTAAAGATGTTAAACCCTGTCTCTGTATGCTAAGCTTCTTATCTCCAAAATGAGTGGATTGCCTGGATAAAGTATTTTCCAGACCTAAAACCCTATGATGTTGTAGAAGAGATTCTCATATCTCCCCATGTATGAGCAAGAAGTGAGAATGAAGGTAAAGATGTTAAAACTAAAGTAGGAAGCAAAGTATAACAACCACAGAACAGAACAGGAAATGAAAGTGTGGTAGAGAGTAGTTGTTTGTTACAAATTCTAATGGACCTACAGAAAAAAAGGATTTAATTAGAGATTCTAAGTGTAGAAGTGGGAATGAGTTTGAGAATTATTGTAATACCTAATATTGAATGAACACATCTATATGCCAAGAGCTATGTTCATAATCTTACTTCATCCTCACTTTGAAGTTAGCTCCATTATTATCTTCCACAAATATATGAATTAAAGCTTAATGACATTAGTATTTCAACCAAGATCATATAACTAATAAGTGGTAAAACTTGAACTAAAATCTATTTCTAGATGTTTGGAGTAAAGTAACAGAGAGAGAGAGAGAGAGAGAGAGAGAGAGAAAGAGAGAGAGAGAGAGAGAGAAAGAAAGGAAAAATAAGAAAATTAAGAGAAGGATATGCAATAAGATAAACCCACTGATTTAAGTTAACTATGTCTATAAACTTTTGTATATGCATTATACCTGGTAAAAATGTGCTGTTGATTAAGTACTCAAGAAATAGTTGTGGGTTGGCTCTTTCTAGCACACACACGCACAGAGATAGAGATGAGAGAGAGACAGAAATAGGAGCTTACAAAGAAGAACTAAATAACATTCAAATTTGTTCATAACTAATGACTCTAACACTAACCATCGAATTCATTTAAGAGATCCAGGTGTTCCAGTACGCTTAGTTCAATAGCTGTACAAAATGCGTCTTTCATGTTCTTTGGACATTGGCATATAAATAGACTAATCAGGAACAGAAAATTCTTTGTAGGGAGTTAATGGTCCAGGTCTCATGCTCAAGCATTTTCCAAATAGCATTTAAGATTAAAAGATACTGTACTTTTCTAAAAAAAAATTCCATATTTCCATTTGGTACTTGAATTCTTTGTAATATATTTCTGCCAAGTAGTTACCCAACTTGCTCTTGAATAAACACAGAAACAGTAAATTTACAACTCCCTAGAGCAACCAATTTCAGCTTTAGATAGCTGATCTGTGAACCGTCTTCCTCATGATCAGCCTAAATCACTCTCTTTGTGACTTTCATATCCTTGTTACACACTTTAGGGTCATATTTAATTAGTTTAATTCCATTTCCCTCACACATTCAACCTTCAAATTTTTTAAGACATCACTGAAGTCCCTCATTATATTATTTTAAATATATTTTATTTTATTTTTGCTAAACATTTCCATTTTTTTTCTCATGTTGATGTGGTTTTACATACTCATACAATTCTGATACTGCCATATAAAAATTGCTACAGAATTTTCACAGTATTTCATTTCCTTTTCTAGAACCAAATGCAAGATTCAGGTGGTGTTCAACCAGTGGCAAAACATCTCTCTCATTTTAAATTATTTTCATTCATTCATGCAGTCTAACCTAACTATCACAATCAAAAGTGTGTCTCTTTCTAGGGACAGCTATGTACTCTAGTAACATCAGGTTAGCAGAACTAACATTTTTTTCTCATTTTTTCTTCCAGACACTACAGAGCCCAGAGCTAAGGCAAACTGATAGTATCTTTTCTTAAAACTGTATCTGTTTCAGACATAAATTCTGCTCATATACATGTTGTGAATTATTTTCTTGAAATATATATGTTTAATATGTATGTATTACAGTCTGGTATATTTGAGAACTGTGCATGTTTTCTAATACCTAGTTCTAAATGTTTGGTAAAGCTTATTAACTCAGATTTAGACACCTACTACTACCTGGCAATTACATCACTCTAAGAAGTTCAAAGTGCTTCTACCTGCCACTGATGTGAACTATTTCAGCTTATGATTGATTTTATCAAGGTCATATCACTCAGGTTATCTTTCTTCTACCTAATGTCGGCTTTTTTCCTTTATAACTTCCCACCCTTTCTCTTCTTTTCTGGCTTGGTGGAACTTTTGATAGCCATCAATATTGCGCAAGACAAAAGAAAGTAAAGACTGCTGTAGAGCAGAGAGGGCTTTGTGTATGTAACTGATTTGACTTCAGGAAAGACTGGAGAGCAACTTACTTCCCGTGGATCAGACTTGGTAAAGAACTGGAATGAATGTGTTTGGTGGAGGCATCCCCAATCTATAGCAAAAGCATAGATGTGTTTATATACAGTTAAACTGTGTTTATATATCACATTGTACTATAGTAGACATGAGTCCATAACTTTTCCAGTGAGTTAAAAATAGTCCTGACATGTTTTTTAATTTCTATATCAGAATAATTTAGGAATCAGCCTCTAGAGAAGTTATCTTTGTCTTTTCCTTTAGCACTCTTCTCCATGCCCATTAAAATCACATTTTCCTAGCTCTCTGAAGAAGCAAGCTAGTCATAGATTCAAGATCATACTGAAAGTTAATCATATTGAAATATAATTCCAGAAAATAAAAATAACACAATATACAATTCAAGCAGTCACAGATAGGACAAATGGAAAAACTAGAAATGTTCAAATGCTAATTTTACAGTCTCATGCATTTGGAAGAGGATAGTAAAAGTTTAGGATTCTTCAAGGTAATTTTTATTCACTTCAACTCTTCTACAGGGGAAGGAAATGAAGTAGAATAGAAAGAGTAGTTGACACCTTAATTATTCAGGACCTGTGCTTTAAGAAATTTTCTCTCTTAGTGGAGTAAAGAAAAGCGATTGTCTTTTGCACATTTATTTTATAACCCGAGACTTTGCCAAAGTCCATTATCAGTGTAAGGAGATTTTTGACAGATTCTCTTGGGTTTTCAAGATATACAATCATGTCATCTGCAAAGAGAGATAGCTTGACTTCCTCTATACCTATATGCCTGTTCCTGTACCAATACCACGCTGTTTTGATGATTGTAGCTTTATAGTAAAGTTTGAAGTCTGGTATTGTGATACCACCTGCTTTGTTTTTTTTGCTGACGGAATACTACGCAGCCATAAGAAGGAACGAAATCATGAATTTCACAGCAACCTGGATGGAACTAGTGTCCGTAATACTGAGTGACCTCTCACAGAAAAAAAAAACTAAGTATCACATGTTCTCACTCATATAGTAGACCTTGATCATTCAACGTACTACCACAAGAAAATGACCGATAGTGGTGGGAAACTATGGGGGGGAGGGCGATGGGATTAATGGTGATAAATATGTGTCTGGGGATGGGGAGACACCTCTTATCATCAAGGGTGCCAGAATGAAGCATTTTTGTATGCCTAACCCCTAACTGTACCCCATAATACCATAGTAAAAAAAAAATTAAAAAAAAAATAAATCCATGTAACCAAAAAAAAAAAAAAAAGAAAGAAAAAGCAGAAGATATAGCAATATTTGGACTGTATATGAACCCATATGTTTTCAGCCTGGTATTGCAAGCATTTGTGCTTATAACCTTTCATCAATAAGTATATATTTTATATGATGTTTATTTATTATTTGTGCATTAAGGGAACAAATAATTTGTTTAAATGGTCTTTGTTTTTCCTGGAGAATTCCCCAGAGTCATTGATTTTCCAAGACTTTGTATATTTCTGAGTAGAGGAAATTTTGAGAGCAGTACAAAGAAAGTTCAAAAAAAATTGCCCAACTTCTTAAAGTTTTTCATCTAGAAACTTCAGACACTTTGTGGCAATTGCTCCAACATTTTTTGGTAAAAGTTCCTTACTTCTTTTCTCTCAGGAAGCTAGTCCAGATCAAAGAATGTGCTTATATATCTCAAATATGTTAACTTAGGTCAGATTTGGGGGTCCTAGGCTCAACTCTCCCAGTAACCTGCCAGGAGCAGCCAGGCAGGTCCATTAACCTTCATGTCTCAGCTGAAAAAACAAGGCCATGAAAAAGGGCCTCAATTTTATCCTAAGTGTGACAAGATGCTATTGAGTGGCAAGAAGCATACAAGAGACATTAGCTGGTTTACGTTTTAAATGCTCCCTCTGGCTGTTGTATGGAGAATGGATTTTGTGGGTTGATGGTGGACAGAGTGCAAGGGGAGAGACCAGTTTAGAATTAGCTAAAGTTGTCCAAACAAGATATGGCGGTGGTGTGTTAGTTACTAATTGATGCTGTAACAAATTAGTACAAACGTAGGACTTAAAACAAGATAAATGCATTATCTTAAAATTCTGGTGGTCAGAAACCTGATATAGATCTTATCGGTTAAAATCAAGGTGTGAGCTGGGTTGCATTCCTCCTAGAAGGTCTAGAGGAGAATCCATTTCCTTCCCTTTCCCAGCTTCTAGAGGCCACCTACATTCCTTGGCCCATGGCCTCTTCCTCCATCCTCAAATTCAGCAGTATACTATCTTTATATCTCTCTCTGACTCTGACCCTTCTGTCTCCCTCTTATAAGGACTCTTGTGATTACACTGAGTCCACATGAATAATACGAGATAACCTTCCCATCCCAAGATCTTTATAACATAATCCTACCTGCAAAGTTCCTTTTGTACCATGGGGTAACATGTTGATAGGTTCCAGGGTGTAGACATTTTTGGGTAATGATTATTCTGCCTACCATAGTTAGAAAAAATGAAAATGGAAATGAGAGATGTTGTATCTATTTTAGAGGTATATCTTCCATGTGCTATAGAGTTCAGGCACTTTTTTAGAGTGTCTCCTCCAAAAATTCCAAGTATTTCTTATATCATCATCCCACATTGGCAAATAATCCTCGAGTAGTCACTCAATGGCAAGCAAACAAGTGAAAAGTGAAATTACGTGTGCATGTGTATGGATGTATATCTTTAAATTTATATGTGGTATATGTATATATCTTTATTTATAAATACACACAAATATAGTTGAATACTTTGATTTTTATCCTGGTTCCAACACCAGTTATCCTTTGGGCCTCTCAAATGTGACAATGTCAGACCTGTTATTCATGGGGCTATTTACAGATCAGATGGAGTCATGCACACAGAAAAACTTGGTATAGGGCCTAGGACTAGATGAAGGTAAGAATTAGTAAATAATTATCTCTGAAATTTAAATTTAAATTATCTCTGTTTTCTGCTCCATACAGCTACCCAGTCCTGATTCCTCCCTGCAGAAAGATTCAGTTCATGTAGGTTTAATATTGCTGCCAGCTGGGAAGGTGACAGGAAGGACCGCAAGATCAAGGAACCGTGGGAGATTAAATTGATTATTTAATTTTGTAAGGAAAATGATCAAAAGACTTAGAAGATCTCCCAGGTTTTCTGTCCAGGGTGTCCATGTGTCACCAGCTAGAGGTTGTCTTGCTCACGACTGCTGACTGAGCGCCTGCTTAGTATGCCAGGCGTCTGTGTAAAAATATGCATGTTTTTTTAAAAAGCAGCTATTGACATGATTAACATAATCTTTTTTAAGATTTAAGTCCTATAGCAACCATTTTAATGGATAAAAATAAGCCCACGCCTGTGTACAACACTCTTATTTCTATTATCTAATTTGATCTGTAGATAAGAATTTTAACCCCATTTTATAGTCGTAAAAATGGAGGCTCAAAAAGGTTGAACAACTTTCCCAAGACTACATAACTTGTAAAGAAATTTGGGGTCTCAAAAGTGAGTCTTCTGAATCCAAGCTTTTTTTAGTTTTGTAAGGAACACTAAGATTACCCATGCCAATTTTCTTATTCCACTAAAAGGAAACTGAGTTCCCGATGGAAAGTAACCAATCCAAGGACCCACAGTCAGCCAGTACAGTGACTAGGAGGAGATGCAGGCATCAGTCAGACTTGTGCTCAGATCCCAATTTTCCTTTTATTTGCTGCATGTCCTTGTGAGGTTTTCTTGAATTTCTTTATTAAAGGGTACAGTTTGCTCATCTGTCAAATGAGGGTAATAATACTTCCCACGGATTTCTGTGGTGATTTAACTCAAGATAAAAAGTGCCTGTTATGTAGTAAATGGTGGCTCTAAATGACACAATTGAACCTCGAGTCCAGGACTCTGGTCTTCCAGCCTGATGTGTGTTCCACCAAGACTCAGGTCTCTGGACAATTTTTGGTGACATCTGCATACATAATGACATAATGTAATGGACAGAGTGTTCTCTCAGTCTAAGCAGTGTGATTTCTGAAGACTCTCTTAAAGCTTCAATCACCTTAGCCAATCTCTTCTTCTGTTAACAGATAGGGCAAGGGTCACCCTTTGCAAGCTCAAGTCTAATGACACTATCATTCAAGTTAGGGTAGATTCTACAGTTACAAGTTTTACAAGGCTGAAAGAAATTGGTTGCATGTGGTGTGTCTGTGACACAGGAAATGTTATTGTCTTTTTTTAATAAAGTTTTCAGGAAAAAAAATTCTTGTTTGAATGTTTTATTATTTATCTAAGCTCTCTAAGCTGCCCAGCGGTTCTTGTTTCATTTAAGCAATCTTAAATTTGAGACATAAACTTCCTGACAGTCTGGGTCCCTTTAAAGGTGATATATGCTCTGACAGCAGAGAAATAAGGCCAGTTGAGTGTTCTAACCACAGGATGGTAAAAGTCATGGTCAGGTTAGAAGAATCAATTAGAGTGGGAATGAGGCTGTGTAAATTTCAAGACTCAAATGGCAAAATATGAAGACAGGGCTGAATTTAAAGCCTTGCCTGATGTGATTGTATTTCATTTCCTGATTGGCAAGACAACTCTAAATGGGTTATTCAATTGGGTTAAAAAAAATAAAGGCTGTTTTCTTCCTTTTTAAAACAATACGAAGAAAGAAAAAAATAGATCCAGGGTAAGGTAACAACAAATTTGAGGATTTATATGGGTATTTGAGAAAAGACAGAAAGCCCAGGGAAAAATGTATTTGAAGTCAGGATTCTGGAAGGGGAGACTATGTCTCTGACTGCATCAGCTGAATCAGCTGTATTTATAGCAGGCGCGTGACTGGCTGGCTGGGTCCTGGCCCCAACCTGGTGCAGCTGGCTCCGTGACACGCTGTGAGTCTGTGCTGTGCATTGCATCAGCTGCAGATCTGATGTTTATAAGCAAACAACAGCTTTGGCACCTTAAAATAGATACCAAAAGGGTGTCCCTACCAAAAGGGTTCCCAGCTAGACTGACAGTAGAGCTCACAGAGGCAGAGGAGCATGCAGGATGAGGGAGCAGACTCTGGAATCCCCTGTATTCCTATCTCAGCTTCCCAGCTGGAGATAATCATAAAACTTGCTGAGACTCAGTTTTGTTATCTGTAAAATGGGGGCCACAAGTTGAGCCTAATGCTCAGGGTTGTAATCAGTACTAAATTAAACCAGCCAGTCAGGACAGGTAGTCCACTGCCTGGTGTATAGAAAGCACCTTAAAAATGTTAGTTCTTACTGTCATCTTATTGTTATTCAGTATAGGAAAGAATTGTTGGCTGTGAAGAGAAGAAGAGGTACCAAAATGTTTTTTCTTTTCTAAACTTTACTCCTTCCTGATCCTCCCATCATGCTTCGATCCAGATTATAACTTTAAGATTAACTTTACTTCTATCTTGGCCTTACCCCATCTCTCTGAGTATACTTGCCGTAATGTGACTAGAACAAACTATGAGAAGAAATATTGTGGAGCAGCAAGGACACAGAATCCGAAGGCTGAAGACCCGCATTCAAACCTGTTCATACTACTTAGAAACTATGTGAGGATGTGAAGAAGTCACTGTGCCTCCATGAGCCTCAGTCTCCTCACCTAGAAAGTGAGAGAATAAACTTGCAACCCTGTTGCGGGGATCAACTAACTCAAAAGGATATAAAGATGCCCTTAAATGGTAGTACAATATCAAGGTATTGTTAGGTAGCATTAGAATTGCCTCAAAAACCCACTTTGATTGTATCTCCAATTTAGACACATCACTTAATAAAAACTGCTCTTATAATTTAGATAAGTTAATCTATATAGGTTAGAATCTCATACAAGATTCTAACTTAGCTGTCCCTCTGCAAACTATCTATTTGGTACTATGCAATTTGGAGAAAAGGGAAAACAAGACAGGAAGCTCAGGACAGCGGAAAGGCTAAGTCAGAATAACAATGACAGCACGCATGCCTGTGGTCTCCATCCTCAGGACAGACGTCACCAAACCTAAATATCACTTTTTCTCACTGAGCCTAGACAGAGCTTCAGGATCCTTCTTAACACAATGCTCCAAATAAGACCCACAATTTATGCTCACAACTTCCTGCTGCCATTAAATGGAAGACCCCATTTAAAGATAACAAAAAGGAAAACAAATGGCAGAAAATCCCAAACTCTTGAGTCAGACTCGGTTTCGAATCCCAACTTTAGCACCTCATTTCCCTATCTATACAATGATAATATAAATGTTCACATTAGAAGAAAATTGTGAATGTTTTGACCAGAAATGTCTGCCAAATGATAAAAACACTATCATTGTTAGCTACTATTATTATCATTAATAACTTTCTTTCTCCTATTTGATATTCTGTGTAAGCTTATTGTCTCCCTTCTTCCTTCCAAAAAACAAATGAATAAGCAAAAAGCACCTAGAACAGTCTGGAAGAGCTATGGATCTAAAAGACAGACAGCCCTAGGATTGAATACCATTACTGCTATTACTAAATGGGCAATATTGAACAAGTTGGTTCACCTCTCTTAGCTTCAGGTTCCTCATTTATAAAAGGGGGAAACATTTTAGGGCATGGAAAAGATTAAATGGGATAATATTCATAATGTGCTTGGTCCACAGTGGGCTCCAGATCGACGTTCAAATATTAGTTGGAAAAGAATGAATGAGTATACAGCATAATAGGATCAACTCAAATCCACTGGAAACATTAGCAAGGAGACATTTTCCAGAAAAGGTTAAAATGAAATCAAATGTCTGAGGTAAATTGAACTTTTTTCCTTTCTCTTTCTCTCTCTTCATGTCAGACTTGTTTCCACAGGATTTCATCTGCATAATAGAATTTGCTGATTGTGAATAGATGGTGCAAAGTGTGCAGGAGCATTCTCCGGAGGATAAACGGCTGAAGGTTATTTATATGTCATTTGTAAGATCATCTTCCCTGTTAGCTCAGTATCTTAGCACTCAAACAGAGTTCCACATTCCAACCACCCATGTCTTCCCCTTCATTTGAACATGATATACTCTACGACCTGGAGGTTCTGAGAAGTAAAGGGAATGCTGTATACTCCATGCATTTTCTTGGAGATTCTCCAATGCTCATTCAATCAATCAATCAATATATACCGGGGCTGCCAAAAATGTGAACACATTTTAAGCGATGTTCTCTATAATCAGAAATGTGTGGATACTGATGATAACCACTTTGAGCACCTCTTGTAATTGCAGAAGTCAAAAGTGACTTGTATTCAGCTTTTGTTATTGGTAAATATTGAGTATTACAATTCTATTTTTTATTTTAATTTTATTTTATTTTTTTGAGTTGGAGTCTCACTCAGTCGCCCAGACTGGAGTGCAGTAGCTGCTCCCGGCCACCATAGCCTCAACCTGCTGTGCTCCAGCGATCCTTCCCCCTCAGCCTTCCAAGTAGCTGGAACTACAGGCGTGCGCTACCACACCCAGCTACTTTTTTTTGATTTATTGTAGAGTTGAGGTCTCACCAAGTTGCCCAGGTGCGTCTCAAACTCGCAGGCTCAGGCAATTCATTCACCTCGGCCTCCCAAAGCACGGGATTACAGGCTGAGCCACAAAGCCCGGCAAGTATTACAATTTTAGTACAGTATTTTCCATTCTTCAATGTGGATACATTTTTGGCACTCACACCCCCATATATATGTAAATATTTAACATAATATTGCTCCAATGTATCTGACCACAGAAGCCTTTCTTCAGATTGACGTCTTCTTAACATCCTGCATAATTACTATTTGGAAAATGCTGGGGCTGGGTATGGGGGCTCATGTCTATAATCCCAGTATTTTTGGAGGTTGTGGGGGAAGAATCACTTAAGCCCAGGAGTGCAAGATCAGTGGGTAACAAAGCAAAACCCCACCTTTATGGATAAAATTTAAAAATTAGCCAGGCATGATGGTACAAGCCTGTACTCCCAGCTACTCAGGAGGCTAAGATGGGAGTATCACTTGAGCCCAGGAGTTTGTGGTTGCAGTGAGCTATGATCTTGCCACTGCACTCCAACTTGGGCCCCAGAGTGAAATCCTGTTTCTTGAAAAAAAGAAAAAAGAAAAAGAAAGAAAAAAAAAATGAAAAATCTGTTAAGTTGAATTTCCCCAAATGACCGATGAAGGGAGAATTAAAATCTGAAAATTCACTATAATTGTCAGGCAGTGCTAACAGAAGACTTAAAATACAGAGTCAATCAGAACATGTATCACCTCCTATTTTGGGTTTAGTTGTGTTCCCAAGTCCTAACACTTAATACCTGTGAATGTGAACTTATTTGGAAAAAGGATCATTGTAGATATGTGGTCTAGTTGAGGTCACACTGGATTAGACCCTAAGTCCAACGACTGATGCACTTACAAAGACAGAGAGACATTTAAGGACACACAGAACAGACATGGGAAAGAAGGATCTATGAAGACAAAGGCAAAGACTGGAGTTATGCTGTCATGAGCCAAGGAACACCAAGGATTGTCAGCAACTACCAGCAGCTGGAAAAGGTGAGAAATGATCTTCCCCTAGAGGATTCAGAGGGAGTTGGCACTGCCAATGACTAGATTTCAGACTTCTGGCCTCCAGAACTGTAAAAGGATAAACTTCTATTGTTTAAGCTGCCTATTTGGTGGTACTCTGTTATGACAGCCCTAGGAAACTAACACACTTGACAACCAGATTTTTCTCCCACTTTTCTGGTTGTTCCTTCTCAGTCTCCTTCTCTGGTTCCTACTCTTCTCCCTTACTATTAAAAATCAGAGTGCCCCATATGAAGACTTTGAGCTGTTTTTTTTTTAACTCTATTGCAGCATAATGGCTACATAGTGATCAGACCCAGGACCCTAGCTTCAAGAGCATCTTTGTGGAGATGAACCCACAAGGTATACTTAAGACATACTTTGTGTGTCCAAAATGAAACCCGGGATCCTATGCTAAAAAATAAATTGTAAAAATCCCTCTGTTCCTCACTTGTCATTCTCCATCTCTGGAGTGAAAAATGGGTTTCCCCAGTGGCTTAGGCTAAACATCTAGGAGTCTTCCTTATATCCTCTCACTTCCCCAACAGCCCCCACCAATCCATTAGCAAATCCTGGTAAATATGCCTTTAAACCACATCCTGAATTTAATCACTTTCACTGCCTCTATCAGTCCCTTGTCCACTATTGAAATCACTACCATCTCTCTCACATGAATGCATCACAGTAACCTCCAATGCAGTCTCTGTTTCTGTTCTCAGCATTGACTGTCTATTCTTGACACAGAAACCAGAGTCCGCACATAAAAACATAAATTTGCCCATGCCCTACCCATGTTAAGGACCCTCCAAAGGCTTTGCATCCTCATAGAATAAAGCCCTAAATCCTCAACAAAGCCCCCAAGTTCAGTCCCTGGCTGTCACTGACCTTACTTCCTCCCTCTCTTCCCCTCACTCAGCTCCAGCTACATTGGCTTTCTTGAGGCTCTCTAATAAGCAAGCATGTCTACCCTTGGGGATTCATATTTGCTGTGGCCTCAGCCTAGAGCACCCCTCTCCCTGTATATCCACATGCATATTGCCTTACTTTAATCACGTTTCTCAAACAGTACCTCTTCATAAAGTCCTTCCCTTACTATCCTGTTGAAAATACAACCCAACCTCCTTCTTGTTCTGCTTCCATAGCCCCAATTCACTATCGGACACTATGTGTGTGTATGAGTGTGTGTGTGTGTGTGTGTGTGTGTGTGTGTGTGTGTGTTTCATAGAATGTGCTTCTCAAAAGTTGAGAAGAAGACTTGATCATCTTATGCACTGCTATGTTCTTAGTCTAGAACAGTGCCTGATACATAGTAGGTGCTCAAATATATTTATGTAATAATTAATAATTAGCTATTTCCAGAGGAGCAAAAGAGTGGGAGAAAACATATATGAAAAATAATACAATTTTACTACCCTTAATTTGAGCCATAAAAGTTGAAGAAAAGCAAGACAACCCTGTGACAATAATTTTCTCACAAACAGAAATAAAATCATCCTGAACTATGAGAGCTATCTCTCAGTTTATGGGAAAATCAGTTTCTAAAGTCACTCCCTATATGTCATTTAAATCTTTATTGTCTTTTTGCTTACAAAATGTGAATACAATTTTTTAAAGACCACAGGACAATATTTATAAATTGATGTACAAATATCACATACCTTGAGAAAATAAAGCTCTATTATTTTTCTTAGTCATTCAAAGCAGATTTTCAAATGAAACTCTTAAAACAACCTTGTAATAATGACAATTAACCTTAATCAAGAGCTTGCTGTACATCAGGTGCTGTTCAGGTAGTCTCATTTAAACTTCCAATATTTCTAGGATGAAGGTACTATCATAAACCTCATTTTACAGATCGGGAAACTGATGTTTGCAAAGACTAAATAACTTTTTGAAGGGCTTATTTCTAGTAAGTAGTGAAGTGAGAATTCTAACCCAGACATTTTGATTTCAAAGCCCACTCTCTTGGCCAAAATGCTACTTTACATGGCTAGGTAACCCAGCAGAGCAATGTTACATGATCAAAATTGGGTACTATTACTTCTGTTTTACAGAATAATAAACCTTAGGCTCAGAAAAGGGAGAGGGGTCGCTCAAGGTCATAGAACAAAGTCAACTCTCACCCAGACCTCCAGCCTATATTTCAAGAAGGATTTTTCGGTAATAAAATGTACCCAACAATGAAGAAGTATCCACCCATGTAGCAGGGACAGCATACAATGAAGAAGACATACGAGCACCAGATGGAGACCAGGGCTATGTGCACATCAAAGCTAATGCCCAGAGAAGGAAATTGACCTGTCCAAGGTCATACACAGAGTCAGCTCTTGAACTGCCTCCTGGGGCCAATATAGGCCAATATCCTCTAATACCGTTAATACATAATATAAACCATTAAATCACATGCACATAATGCTTACAACTACTACGAGTGGTGAGATGAATTATGTTGTGTGTGTTTATATGTATCATGAATGTAGTTCAGGGAGTGAAGGGTTTGTTTTGTGTGACTTCATTTTTTTAAATTACTTGGTGGTTATTTTAGTAACATCTTTTGAAGATTAAGTCCAATTAGGAAACAGATGGCACCAAAATATTGTCAAACATATCGGATCAGCAGCAAATCACTGACTTAATTATGTAAATAATTAAAATGTATATTTATACCTGATTGTCCAAACGAGGGTGAAAAGACCAATTTCAGGGTTGACATGTGCCCTGGCAAAGAGTCAAGTCAAAAGTAAGTCACATGCAAGTTACTGCTTCAGTGCCTCTTCCACATCCTGTTTTGGGGGCATGTGGGAGGCAGAATCAAAATGACAAAGTGACCATATGATTTTAAAAAAGTATTTGAACATGCCAGGATTGTGGTACTTGACAAAAGGGCACCTTGAAAGGAGACATGGGGCTTTCATTTCTATAACTCTAATTCTTCAGCTCTTGTTCCAAGAGCATTTGTAGTCTCCCTATTACCTACAGACTCACACTCCCTCTTCCAAATTTACCATCATATCCACCTATCTTTCAGCCTTACTTTTGGCTACCTCCCTCTCCCTTTACCAAAAGAGCAAGTTATTACATCATTTAAAAATAGTTAAAAGGACAGACTTTGAGGAAAGACCTGTGTTCACCTGTGTTTTGTCACCCAACACAGTTCTACCATCTGTAAAATGTGGGTAATACTAACTCAAGCCAGGCATGGTGGCTCAAGTCTGTAATCCCAGCACTTTGGGAAGTGGAGGTGAGAAGATTGCCTGAGCCCAGGGGTTCGAGACCAGGCTGAGCAACAATAAATCAAAAAATTAGCCGGGCATGGTGGTACATTCCAGCCACTTGGAAGGCTGAGGCGGAAAGATCACCTGAGCCCAGCAGGTCAAGGCTGCAGTGGCCATGAGTGTGCCACTGCACTCCAGCCTGGGAGACAGAGTGAGACTCCAACTCAAAAAATAATAAAAATAATATTAATGATAATAATAATAATAACTCAAAAGTGTATCGAGTGCGTCCTATGAGCCTGGCCACGTGCCATGTACTTAATAGACATGTATAATTTACTGCTCACAACATCTCTATGTAATTGTCTTCATTCATAGAGAAGGAGATTGAAGTTCATGAAAAATAAACAATTTGCCAGTACTAGTTGAAGTTGTTTGCCTGTTTTGCGATGTAAGAGATAAAGTAACAGTGAATTAAATACAAAAGAAGCTAATTTCTCTTTCGTAAATCTAGGTAGTCCAGAGCATTCTCCATGGCTCCATAATCACCAGGGATATAGCTCTTTCTGTTTGTTTCTCTGACATCTTCAACACACAACTTCCACCTCACAGTTCAAGATAACTGCTTCAGCTTCAGTCATGGCAATCACATTTCAAACACTAGGAAGAAGAATGGCATGTCCCCTTGTTTTGAGGACAACTCAGAAGGTGCACGCACTGCCTCAGCTTACCTCCTATTGTTCAAAACTTGGTCACCCCTATCTTTTAAGGATGTTGGGAAATACAGTCTTTTTCTGGGTAGGCTTGTGTCTAGTTAGGGAAGCCAGCCTCCAAAATGACTTCCAAAAATCTTCACTTCCAGGTATTTATGACCTTGTCCTATATTGACAATGTGACCAACAGACTATAAAAGGAAGAGATAGTGTGTAGTTTCCAAAACTAAGCATAAAAGACATTGCAGTTTCTTGGAATGTTGTATTCCCTACTTCAGGGAAAATTATATTGTTCACTTTGGGGAAAATTGGCCACCACACCATGAAGACATTCAAACAGGCTTATGGAAAAAGGTCATATGTAGAAGAACGGAACCTCATATCCCATAAGAGTGAGCCAACCTGAAAGTGTCAGGCCTGCAAAGAGAGTCAACATTCAGAGAACCACAACTCCAAGGGGCATGGCAGACCCTGAGCCAAAAACACTACTACAAGGTACTCCCAAATTCCTAATGCACAGAAACTGTTTTAAAAAATAATAATTGTTGGTGTTTTAAGCCAATAAGTTTTGGAGCAATTCATTATGCAACAGGTAACTAATTTACTAATTAACACTTGGGAGCTCTACTACAAAGGAGGAAGGAGAGAACAGATACCAGGAGACAACTGGCCATCTCTGCCCTACTGCACACACATTTAAATGTAATGAATTCTGACCCACATAGTCTGACTTATGATCCCATGTTTTTAACTAGTACCCTAGATTCTTAATGCTTTCCTCTAGATTCCTGTAGTATATATTGTTCTTAACAACTAAATGCATTGAGCAAGCAAGAGGGGGAGTATATACCTTAATTTTTTGATTGCCTTGTCCTGTTTTCTGGAATCTTCATGCATGGAAATACTTTCTCCCCTTTCTGTCTTGGAAGTAGAAGTTCATTACTTCTCTCTTTCTTCATTTCCTCTTTTTCTTCCTTCCTTTCTTCCTTCCTTTATTTCTCTTCCCTCCCTCTCTCCCTCCCTCCCTCTCCCTTCTTGTCTTCCATCCTTCCTTATTCTTTCTTTTGTTCCTTTCTCACCTCTTCCCCTCTTCCTCAGTCTTTTTGCCACATGACTTCTCCATAGGGTATCTCAGAGTGTGGCAACTTGTTGCATTGGGCAAGCAAGTGAGAGAGCAAGAGAGAAGGAGTGGAGTAAGAGAAATATCAGTCTTTTTAACCTAATATCAAGAGGAATATCCTATCACTTTTGCTATATTTTATTCCTGGGAAGCAAATGACTATGAAAGCCTATATTCAAAGCAAAGAAATTACACAGGAGTAGAAAGATGAGGATCATTGAGGACCCTTTTAGAACTTGCCTTTCTTATTTTCTTCATTTCTTCCTTCCTTCTTTCCTTCCTTCCTTCCTTCTTTCCTTCCAACACTTGTATTGAGGGCTTACTTTCAATAATCACAGTGAGGGAGCTGCTCTGCTACTATGAAATTCTGACCCAGAAGCAGGTCGTCTACGAATGGTTTAGCACCAAGTTCTCCACCAACGTGCAGTGCATGACAGGTGAGGGGACTACCACCTTTCTGGTCTTGCCCAGTGTCCCAGAACTTGGGGCTCTCTGCACTGGACCCTAGTCTCGATGCACGGCTGGGGGCACCTCACCATAAGGATGCATTGAGAATTTCAAATAGTCTTGTCCACTTCTTTGATTTTATAAGAAACTGTGTGGCAATACCTAATTTTTAACAACCAGTTCTGTTTATTGTCATTGATCTTCATTACAGTCTCCAGTTCCAGACCTACTATTACTCAGGAAGATAGTGAGATCTTCAACAAGCAATTTAACTTCCTTAGTCTCAGTGTCTTCATCAATAAAATGAATGATAGACTAAATGATTTCATATATGCTTTCTGTACTAGTTTTCTATGTTGCAATAATAAGTTTATAGAAGCAGTGGCTTAAAACAATACAATTTATCATATGGAAGTTCTAGAAGCCAGAAGTCTGACACAGCTTTCACCTGGCTAAGATCAAGGTATTGGCAGGGTTGAATTCCAGTCTATAAACTCCAGGGGAGAATCTACTTCCTTGCTCATTCAAGTATTGGCAATATTCAGTTCTATGCAGTCATAAGCTTGGGATCTGTTTCCTTGCTGGCTGTCAGTTGGGGTTTTCCATCAGTTCCCTGAATCTTCCCCTTGTTCCTTCCCCTTGTTCCTTACATCTCAGAACCAGCAAACAGTTATGCAATCCTTTTAAGATTGCCATCTTTAGACTCACTTCTCTGCCTTCTGTCTTAGAATTCCTCTGATTGCAGTTGGGAAAGATTCTCCATTTTTAGTGACTTGTGATTAGATTGGACCCACCTGGATAATCCAGGCTACTCTTCCCATCTCAATGCTCTTAGCCCTAATCCTTCTGCAAATTTTCTTTTGCCATAAAGGTAGCATATTCACAGATTCTGGGGATTAGAGTGTGGATATCCTTAGGAGTCATTGTTCTTCCTCTCACACTTTCCATATCTATCTAAGATCTTAGCCTCAGATTAGTAGCATCATCTAGGGCAGAGCTGAGAAGCCTATCTCCTTCACCTGGAAAATTTTTTTCAGAGACACATACCTATAACCTAGGAAATCATATATGCTACCCTGGTCACCTCTGCTACTCTTATTATTGTCTGGAAACTGCAGAAAAGTAGAAGTTGCTATAAATCAGAAACCATAATCTATTTTTGATCCTTTAATATGCCTGCTTTAAATTTAAACATAGTGAGTGCCCAAGTGAGTATGTTGTCAGTTCTCTAAGTCATTTTCAGAGATGACAGATGACAGATTCATTCATTCAATATGATATAGCAATTAAGTCACTGGGCTTTGAAGTTGGACAACCTGAGTTTTAATCTTAGCTTTGTCATTTACATACTGTATGTTTTAGGGAAAATTATACCTTAGGCAAATAATTTCCTAAGTCTTAGTTTTCTGGTGTGTAAAACAAGGTTGATTATAATCCTTGCAGGGTTGTATGAGGAATAATAAAAGTTCATTTTATGTAAAGCAAATAGCATATAATTTAGCACAGGGTCAGCACCTCATGATTACCCAAAGAATATTTCCTGGGTGCACTGTGTTAGACTAGTTGATACAAATGCCTGAGAGGATATGTTGGCTGGGGATACCATTCTCCTGAACATATGTTTAGTAATTCTGTGTACTCTGGGGTTGATAAGAAGAATTATCTTCCTCTCTTGGGCTCATGGGAAGCTTCATGGAGGCAAAGCCTAGAAGGCTGGTTAAATAGTGACAGATGTAGGTAGGGAGATGAACGCGGCTGCCTCCTGGCTTTGATGGAGAAGTGTGTTGATTCCACCAATGATATGTATGAAACTTCTTGTTCACAGATTAATTTCTATTTGCTAAAGAAATGAAAATATTTTCTGTTTTCCTGTAGTCTACGTTTGCATGACACACAAATCCAATAAAAAGCAGGCCTTTTCCACCTTCACACTACCTGGTTATTCCTCAGCCTGGAGCATGCTTTCTTCTTAAAGAGTCAATGCAAACGTGACCTCCTCTTGCAATCCTTTTTTGATTCTCCTGGGCAGAATCAGCTTCTTCATCCTCTGTGTTTTTATGACAAATTTTACAGACTTGTAGCAACTACACGATATTATAATTATTTATATATTTGTGACTTCCTACATCCTCTTTAGAAAGGATGAATTATTCTTGAAATTTCATCTTGTTTACCCATTCTTGGATGGTTATTCACACCCACAGCATTCCCAGGAGAAGGTAATTGTGTGGTTTGATGGGGAATTTATCTAACAGAGCAAGTGCATGTTAATGGATGAAAAATGGCATACCATTGAAATAAAAACAAGAATGAGAATGTGTTTTGCACTTATAGTCTGGCCCATAGTTGGAGAAATGTGGAAGGAGTGAGGAATCATTTGGTGTCACCTGGTGGCCTGGGGGAAAGACTAGACTCTCAGGCTCAGAGCATGGGTCTGCCTTCTTAGGAATTTGGCCTGGGGCCTGTTTGGTGGAGGCGGGGAGGGCTGTGGGGCTAAATCCTGTGAATTATTTTAAAGCACCCTGCTAAAGTCAGTATGCCCACAGTACGTCAAGAACCACAACAAAAGTAATATCAGCTGCTTTCATTTATCATGTGACTTACTGAGTACCAGGCCCCATTCTAAGTACTTTAGCTACATTGGTTTATTGAATCCTCAAACAAATCTGAAAGGTGGCTATTTTATTCCCACTGTATGGCTCAGGATGATGGAGTGAGTTGTGCTTTATCATATATATTTTGGTGTAATCACTTTTTTATGAAGCATGAAGGCAGGTGCTGGAAATATCTTAATAGGGAGTTTGTCAATGAACACAGCAGGGATAGCAATTATCAATTGATGGGAACTGGCCAGTGAGGAAGACCATCAGACCTCTTACCACTCAACATTACCTTCCAACTTGCAATTTTTGCCTTCCATGCTGTATTGTAGAGATAACACCAATCAAGAGAAGAATTTCAGGGTCTCATGGCGAGGCCTGAAGACTTTTCAGGGGACAAACCAAGTGTAAGAGAACTCTCTCCTCCAGGTAGAAGACTGCCCACGAGGGAATCAAATGGAGCACTCCATGCTCCACCCCTTGCTACTCACCACAGAGGAGGAGAGTCACCTATTAATTTCACTTTGAGGACTCAGAATGAGTTGATTCACACAGTCAAGGGAAGGATAGAAATCTCTAGGAAGTCATGAAAGTGGAAGGTTTCTGAACTCCAACTTAGAAAGCACAAGCTAGAGGAGGACCTAGACTCTCTGAGTAATCAATAGGTTAAGACGATTGTTCTGCGTTGTTGTCAGTGAGTAAATTTCATTAGTGCTTGTCACTGTGAGATGTTTTGGTTGCCTTTCCTGACATGATAAACTTAGGGGCATTTTGTTTAATTATAGCCTCACCTTTGTAAAAACTCTCCCTTCCTTCTCTCTAGTTGACATTTGTTGCTCTTGTTGCTTAAGTGTCACTATGTTTTATTTTTTACTTTTGGAGCCTGTGGATTTTTTTTTTTCTACAGAAAAAGCGTTGTACATACGCATACATTCACACACATATATCCCAAGCTGACATCTGACTTTAGCTTTATTTCCCATTAGGATGACCACTTTTACAGAGTAAAGCAAAACCTGGGGGCAACAGGAGACACTACAAATTTGATTCCTGGCATGAGGATGAAGAGCTAGTAAAGCTGCCTTACTCCATTCTTGAAAGGACTGAAGAGGCAGAAGTGGGGAGGCAGCATGGCAGGATGAAGAGAGCATGGTTTCTGGGTCAGACAGAACCAAGGTTGAGTCCTGCTCCTCTGTGTACTGGCTCTGTGGCCTGA
This sequence comes from Tarsius wallacei, assembly GCA_963574415.1. Lineage (NCBI taxonomy): Eukaryota > Metazoa > Chordata > Mammalia > Primates > Tarsiidae > Tarsius > Tarsius wallacei. Next base: position 3,478 of record CAUYQG010189220.1, on the reverse strand, counting down.
GACAAGTCATGGTTTGATGCTTATTTCCATCATTTGTAAATATGACATACAAGTACCTATCTTTAAGAAGGTTACCAAAGATTTAGGAAAAAATACACACAAATGCACTAAACACAATGCCTGGCACACAGTAGGTACTCAAAAGAAAAATCCATGAACCAAATTTATAGAATGTATTAAAAATTGTTCAGACTCCAGTGTCATATAGACACGATGCTGAGCCAGGAGCTTGGTAGACAAATATTCCTGCCTTAAACCATCACAGTCTCTTTGGAGAGGGCCCAGATTATTTCTTTGTTTTATTTGGAGCTTGGCACATTGTGGTAGCTCACAGATCTGTCCCTTTGTGCATAACAGACAAAAAGCTCCAGGTCATCAAGAACTAAGTCTGTTTTGTTTACCACTTTATAGCCAGTACCAAGTATGGTGCCTGGAACATGGTCATAGTTCAAAATTTGTGAAATAAATATTCATAGATAACTGCATAGACCCTGAAGACAGACATATTTGGGGCTCTTAAGAGGAGAACATGGTAAGGTATTTCTCCATCAAGGCACCAGATATGTTTTTAGGCATTGTTCAGCTTGTTTTAGAGTTCAATTCATGTACAAAAATAAAAAACAAGAATGATAAAGAACCCAATAAAATTTCTGAAGCTTACTCTTTTCATACCATATGAAAAAATGTAACTCAAAAGATGCTTTTACAAATAGTCCAGAATCCTGCAGCCGTATTAGAGTAAAAAAAAAAATCATCTTAGAAAAATAATTTTTTTAAAAATTATAAAAATGTGGGGTACAATTCAGGGTTAGGTATAAAAATGTTGATTATGCAGGTACCCTTGTTAATGAGGTATGCCCCTCCCTCCCCTAGCAGTTTCCCTTAACTGCCAATCCCAACTCCCCTCCCCTGGTAGTTTCCCACTAGGGATTCCCAGTTTGCCAATGACTTTCTTATAATATCATAAAAATTGTTCAAGGTCCTCTTATGAGTGAAAACATATGGTACTCTGTTCTTTGTTTCTGTGATAGATCACTGAGTATGATCAACTTTAAATTCATCCAAGTTGCTGCGAAGTCAATATGTTTGTCCTTTATGGCTGCATAATATTCCATTGTGTATATGTATCACATTTTTTAATCCAGTCCAGCTTCAATGAGCAACATGGTTGGTTCCATGTTTTTGCTATTGTGAATAGAGCTGCAACAAACATATGTGTGAAGGTATCTTTTTTATAGAATGATTTGAGTTCCTCCAGGTATATTTCCAATAGGGGGATTGCTGGGTCATGTGGAAGGTCAGTTTCTTGTTCTTTCAGAAATCACCACACTGTCTTCCAAAGAGGTTGCACTAGTTTGCATTCCCACCAGCAGTGTAGAAGCGTTCCTTTTTCTCCACATCCGCGCCAGCATCTGTTGTTGTTTGTTTTATTAATGATGACCATTCTTACTGGGGTTAGGTGCTATCTCAATGTTGTTTTGATTTGAATTTCTCTGATGATGAGTGAGACTGATCACTTTTCATGTGTCTGTTGGCTGCCCGTATATTTTCTTTTGAGAAGTGTCCATTCATATCCTTTTCCCACTTTTTGATGGGGCTGCTTGTTTTTTTCCTTTCAGCACATTTGAGTTCCTTGTAAATCCTAGATGTTAAGTCTTTATCAGATATAGAGTTGGCAAATATTTGTTCCCGTTCTGTGGGCTATCTCCCTGCTCTCTTGATGGTCTCTTTTGCTTTGCAGAAGCTCGTTAGTTTGATGAGTTCCCAATTGTCTATCTTTTTTCTTAAGGTATGAGCATTGAGCGTTCTGAATAGGAATTGGTTGCCAGTTCCAATTTCCATAAGGGTGTCTCCTGTGTTTTCTGATTCTTATAGTTTGCGGTTTTATGTTTAGGTCTTTGATCCATTTAGAGTTAATTTTTGTGTATGGTGTAGAGTTAATTTTTGTGTAGGTAGGTGTCTCGTCTCAATCTTTTGTATGTGATCAGCCAGTTTTCCCAGCATCATTTGCTGAATAGGTACTTTTCTCCCCAGTGGTTGTTGATGGGGCTTTGTCAAAGATGAGTTGGTTGATAAGTTAAGACTTTGATTCTGGAAGATCTATCCTGTTCCATTTGTCTATATGCCTGTTCTTGTACCAATATCAGGCTGTTTTGATTACTGTAGCCTTATAATAAAGTTTAAAGTCTGGACGTGTGATACCTCCTGCTTTGTTACTTTTGCTAAGGATTGTTTTGGTTATTCGTGGTCATTTATGTTTCCATATGAATTTCTGTATTGTCATTTCCAGGTCTGAGAAGAATGATGTTGGTAACTTAATGGGTATTGCGTTGAATCTGTAGATTTTCTTTGGGTGGATAGACATTTAAAAAATGTTGTTTCTTCCTATCCATGAGCATGGAATATTTTCCCATTTGTTTGTGTCTTTTAGGATTTCTTTGAGCAGTGTTTTGTAGTTCTCATTGTAAAGATCTTTCACTTCTCTGGTTAGGAAGATGCCAAGGTATTTCATTTTTGTGGCTATTGTGAATGGGATTTTGCTTTTAATTTGGGTCTCTGCCTGCTTGTTTTGGTGTATAAGAATGCAACTGTCTTTTGCACATTTATTTTGTACCCTGAGACTTTGCCAAAGTCCTTTATCAGTGCAAGCAGGTTTTTGACAGATTGTCTTGAATTTTCAATGTATAGGATCATATCATCAGCAAAGAGGGATAACTTGACTTTCTATTTTCCTATTTGGACACCCCAGATTTCCTTCTCTTGTCTAATTGTACAAGCTAGGACTTTCAACACAATGTTGAACAAGAGGGGTGAGAGTGGGCAGCTTTGCCTTGTTCCAGTTTTCAGGGGAAATGTTTCCAGTTTCTGTCCATTCAGCAATATGTTAGCTCTGGGTTTATTGTAAATGGCACTTACTATTTTGAGGTTTGTTTCTTCTATACCTAGATGTTTGAGGGTTTTTATTGAGAAGAGATGCTGGATTTTATCAAAAGTTTTTTCTGCATCTAAAGGGGTAATCGTTTGGTTCTTGTTTTTACATCTGTTAATGTATTAAATAATATTTCTGGTCTTGTGAATGTTGAACCAGCCCTGCATCCTGGGGTGGAAGCCTACTTGGTCACAGTGGATGATTTTTGAGATGTGTTTTTGGATCTGATTTGCTATAATCTTGTTGAGAATTTTTGCATCTATGTTCATAAGGGAAATTGGCCTGTAGTTCTCTCTTTTGTTGGATCTTTACCCGGTTTGGGTATCAGTGTGATGTTAGCTTTGTAAAATGATTTTGGGAGAATTCCATCCTTTTCAATTGTCTGGAATACTTGCAATAGGATTGGTATCATCAGCTCCTCCTTGTACGTTTTGTAGAATTCTGTTGGAAAGCCATCTGGTCCAGGGCTTTTTTTGGTAGGTAGTTTTCATGTGACAGAGTCAATTTCCTGGGTTGTTATTGGTCTATTTAGTGTCTCAATATCTTCTT
>CAUYQG010189214.1:0-16412 GCA_963574415.1 Tarsius wallacei | reverse complement strand
TGGGGTACAATTCAGGATTAGGTATACAAGTGGTCATCATGCAGGTAAAGTTTGGGCCTCCCTTTGGTCCCCACTTTACCTGGTTTAATACCAGGTACATTTATTGATGCTATGTGCCTCCTCCCCCCAGCCCCCGACAGGGAATGTCCCACTACTGCCAATCCCTTTCTTATAGTATTGTGGTAAATGTCTACTTGTATCTGTATATTTGATGGTATACATTATAGAATACTTTTTAGGGTATTATAACTACTAAAGAGTTATATCTTCTGTTCACCAAACATTCATTATAAATGTCTAAAACTGAGGAAGACTGTGAGGAAAGGTGACCCGAGCGACCTCACCCTCCAGCTTTCTAAATCCTGGTGTGTCAGACTCGGTTTCCGCTGATCACACATGAGGACGGCGGAAGTGATCATGGCCTTGGGCTAAGCTGGCTTTCCTGAGCTTCTCTGCTGTCTCTGGGCGCTGCAGGTGTCTGGTGGGCAGAGGAGGCAGTTTGCCTGGAGGCTGTCGCTGCTGAAACCTGCATGTTGGCCTCTCTTTTAGAAAAGGCCTGCTCAGCGGAATCTCCTCCCTCCAGTCCTCTGCTGACTTGGAGTGGCCCTGTCCCCTATTGATGTGTCAGACACCACAGCCAAAGGTGCCTGCCAAGGACCACCCCTTGCAGGCCCCGACTGCTGGTCTCTTAGGCCTCTCCTGTGTTTCTCGAAGGACCATGGCAGAGGCTCCTGGGGAAGCAAAGGCTGCAGTTTATAATTAGTGAAACATGTATGCCTTATCTCGTGAGCTGTCTCCTCGACCATTTTGCCCTCTCATGGATCACTCTCAGTGAACCACAGAGCACCCCATGGCTGTGCCGTGGAGAGCTGCCCACCACCCTGTCCTCCTGGGCACACAGAGCTGGCCTCCTTTCCCAGCCTCCTGGTGTCTTCGTGGGGTCATGGGCCTGAGGTCCAGCTGAAGACACCTGGACACAAGTGGATGGGCCAGTTCTAGGTCTGGTCCTTCTTGTCTTTCTTGTCAATGGAGGGGAGGGGCCCCGGGTGACCTAGGAAGCGGTTGTCGCACACAGCACGACCAGCCTGGACACCACTGCCCTGCCCACTTGCCCGGTGCTCCCAAGCAAATAGGGAATTCACTTCTGTTGTGTTGCAGTCAGCCCTCATTTTATTTTTGTTACTTGATGTACCCATCCAAGGGCCACTGCCCTGAGCCTGGTGGTCCCCTCATCCTAAGACCTCCCACCAGGGCCCTTTCCTGCATCTGTCACCCGTTCCTACATGATGCCTTCCTTCGGCTCAGGTTTGCCACCGACCTGGGTGACTGCATCCCTGAGGAGAAGCCCTGAGTTCTCTGCGGCAGCTCCCGGGAGCGCAGTGTTGTAATCATCAGACGTCTGCAGTGATGGAATCCTTGGTCTTGTCCTCCCTGTCCTGGCCTTGAGAAGGCACACATTTGATTGTTTCCATCTAGTAATAAAACGAAAGCAAGATGGAAAGTGTAATCAAAGCCCCTGATTCTCTCCTCAGTTCCAGCTCCACCTCCAACCCCCATTTTCTGCCTCTCCTCAAAAGGGGCATCCAATCCTCCCATTTGCTCTGGAGCCCCTGCAGTCTGGCCCCTCCCCTTCCCATTCCACCAAAATGTGCCTTTGAAAGTCCCATGACCTCTGTGCTGTGGACACAAGTAACACCTCTCGGCAGCGTCCTGCAGATAGTGGCTGTGCCTCGGAACACCAATCCTGTGGCCTGAGGGGTGACTTTCCTTCCTTCTTGGGCGGCTCCAAATCTGCCTCACTCTGACTGATGCACGCTGACCTGACCCACACTGAGTTGCCCTGACCCACGCTAGGCTTTCCTTTGCCATCTCCCTGCAGCTCCTCCAGCTGTCTTGTCACTCTGGCAGCCACAATCACCTGAGGCCGTGACGCCAGCATGTGCGTCTTGCATCTGGACTTTCCTCAACTTTCTTGCCAGGACAGACAGGCCTGGCTTGCCTGGCCCTCCCTCCATCTCCCCCTTCCTGGGGCAGGTCCCATCCCTCAGCCATCCTCCCTTCTTCCCAGGGTGGTCTTTCTTACCTCATTGGCCCTGCCTGGTTCGTGCCTTTGGCTCTGGGTCACGAGTTGGGCTTGGTCAGCCTGCAAGGTTTTCCTTGACAGTTACCCTCTCCGTGGGGCCTACCCCACCTTCTCTGGTCACGTGGGTGTCCATGCTGCTGTCCACTGACCTGCTCCCTCTTTTCAGCCCTCTTGCCTCTCACATTCATTTATTTGTGTGTTCATCAACTTATTCCATGTGTCTTACCTTTGGCAGCCTGTGTCCCTTCCTGGAGATGAAGCGCCCTTAGAGCAGGGTTGTGTCCACCTCACTGCTGGATGGTCAGTGCCCAGCATGGGGCCTTGCACTCGAGACCTTTCTGTCTGATCAGTACACAAATAAAGAAAGGTTCTCAGTGCCACTTCACAGTATCATTTCATCAATGCCCTTGACTTCCTGGTTTGGGCTGTGCTTCTAATTCCATGGTGTGTTGTAAGTAAGTACTCACCTGTGGCGGCTACAGATGCACCCCTCTGTTTTTGTTTGCATAATAGGAGGCCACCCAAAGTGTGAGTTCTTTGGTCAGGGAGTCTTTCTAGCCGTAGACGTTTCTGCCTCTCAGATAATCATCACTCTATTGCTTTCTTCTCTGCCTGTGAACACTTCGGCCCAACACCCAGCCCCTGCCTCACCAGTCCAGGTTGCTTTTGGCGGGAGGAGCCAGGCCACAGGTGAGAAGACCCACAGCTGCATTGTGAACACCTGGTGATCTCCTAAGCTGTGGCTGATCGTGACCAGCAGAGATGAGGCGGGACGAAGGGTCATGAGCGCATCTGTATCTGTGTTGATGCCATATTTCTCAGAGAGGGAAACTGGGAACTCTCTCTGTGGGCATCACACAGATCCTGGCTTTTAAATTGCAGGTTTGGCAGCCTTGACCTGGAGATTTTCAGACTGTCAACATTTCACAACTGAGGACAGGTTGCTGGGCCCACCACCTGCCAGGCCACTGCTGTGCCCAGCTGTCTCCAGGTTGTTATGGTTACCATGGTTACGAGGGCAGCCTGTGCCCCAAGAGTTCTCTGTGAGGTTGGAGGGGCTGGAGAGAGCCCCGCCCCTGCACCAGGACCCTGTGGAGCCAGGGGGCTGGCTGGGTATGACGGCACCACACCTGTGGGGGCTCCAGCTCGCAGGCTGCAGCAACCTCCCCTCCCCACAATGAAGGACGGCAGGGGTCCTCTGTCCCCCTCTGCTAGTGGGCGTGTTTGTTTTTATCAGTTCCCTCCAACATACCCCTCATGCGCAGGTGGCTTGATTACCAAGTCACCATGGTTTCCAGACCATTTTTGTCCACATTTTTATATTCTTTGTTTCTTTTTGTTGTTTTTGACAGCTTTTTAAAAAAACTTTTGTGTTGGCCAAAAAAAAAAAAAAAAAAAAATGGCGAATGCATTTTTCTAGGCAGCTAGCTCTTAAATAAAGGGATTCTGGTATTTGGAACAAAAATGTTTTTGAATAAAACAAAAAGCTCAATGGCTTTTCATGTGTTTAGGTAAACACTGTAATCATGGGAGGTGGGGTCAGTGGGCTTGCTGTTATGTCACTGAATTAGAAACTAAATGCATGTGTCTCTCCAGCGTCTTGGTAAAAATGAGTCAAGAGAATTATTAAGGAGTGGGGGCATTTCCTCCCTGGGGGTGTCTCTGCCACTGACGTGCATGTTGGAAACCAGCACTGCCTCGACTTTCCCACCTGCTGTCAAAGCTCTGTGGGCTCGTGTCTCTCTGGCACATGCAGGATGTCTTTAGGTCCAGGGTGCGACTCCGAGTTCTTGTTCCGGTTTAAGGGGGTTTCTTTTGCTAGCATTAAGTTTAAGAATCATCACCAGTGTTAACTAGATCTTTAGTGTGTCTTAACTGGCAAACGCACTTAACTCAGAACTGAGGCTTCTGTTTCATGCGTGCGTTCAATGGGAATAGGTTTGTGGCAAGGGTTGGCTGCTTTTTTCTTTTTTTGAGAAATGGAAAAAAGCATCACATAGATATATAAATAATAAGCAGTTTGAGCTTTTCTGGGTTCTGTCCAGAGGTCCAAAGGGAACCTGGTGAGTTCTCGTTTTTGGACAGCATCATGCACGTGCGAGGCTAGTGTGGTGTTGTACAAAAGCCGTTTGGTGTGGTGCTGTAGCTTTGAAGACGGCAGAGGACAGGAGGGTTTAAGGGGGAAGCCTGGGGTCAGTGAAGTGCCCGTAGGCTGGAGGGTGACCTTGATGGAAGGAAGAACAGCCTCAAATTAAGAGGCTTGGATCAAAGCTGGAGGGGTGGAAGTACTGCCTGTTGTCACAGAAACTGCTGCCTCTGATCCTCTGATGAGTGTGCCCATGAAACAGCATCCCTGTCAGTCACGGCCTTCAGGGAGGCAGACCCAGCAGGAGATACGAATGCATTCCAAGGGATTTATTTCAGGGAATCAGTGCATATGGTGAGCAGGGCCGCAGGTCTGAGACCTGTGGGGTCAGGGCAGGTGGCCAGCTTGGGGACAGTGACCACACAACCGTCCTTCTTCTCCCGGAAGCCCCAGCTTTTGTCCTTTAAGCCCTCCGGCTGGGTAGGGCCTACCCACAGCCGGGAGGGTCCTCTGCTTTGCTCAGGGTCAGCTGACCACGAATGCCCATCAGCCACAAAACACCCTCATGCCACATCTAGATGTCTGCTTGACCCTGGACATGCCGACGCATGGAGTTTACGTGAAACTCAGGAAGGGACATCAGAAACATGTTGGAAACCCAGTGAGATGTGGGCCAGACACATGGACGCCTGCAGGGATGGGCAGGAACCAGCAGGGATGGGCGGGTATAGGCAGGGACAGGCAGGGACTGGCAGGAATGGGCAGGGACAGATGTGCACACTCCCCCTCGGGACTTGGGCAAAGGGTATGAGAGCCCAGGCTTGCAAGTCTTCCGGTTTTTTACAAAGAGTTGAAAATATAGACTCTGAAAAATGCAGAACTTCACTTAAAAAAGAAAAGAAACTAAATATAGTGTAAGAATTTAAAAATAATTTGTGAGCCAAATGAAGTCTGTCTGCTGGCTGAATTTAGCCTTTGGGCAACTCATTAATGGGTTCTGAGATGGACACCACTTTAGCTGTCCACACGCTGCAGTTAGACTGGCCTCTGTCAGGTCAGGAGTGCGGGGCTGGGTGTGATGCCTGCCCCATTCCCCTGCACCTGCCTCTCCCGCCCCTGTCCCTCATGCCTTTGCATTCAGGAGCCACGGGAAGCCCTCTGGGCTTCTCTGTCGTTTCCCTGCAGGCTCTCTCTGACTGTCCTATCACCCTGACCATCAGGACCACTGCAGGTGATGCCAGCTCACGCATCTCACGTCTGGATTTTTCTTGACTCCTGCCGGGACAGATAGGCCCAGCCCACCTGGCCTTCCCTCCATTTCCCCCTTCCCATGGCAGGTCCTGCCCCACAGCTGTGCCCCTTCTTCCCAGGGGTACATCTCCCCTACCTCGGGCTCTGCCCTGGGGCTGATCGCCATCACACCCTTGTTTCCAGAAATTGCTGAAGATGCAAAATGAAAAAGGCAACAGACGCACCGCACATGGAAGGCAGTTCCCTTGCTGACTAGGGGACCAAGTAAACCGTCCCTTCTGGAGGAAGATGTGGGAAGCGTTCTGTTCTGGCCACAGGCTGGGCTGGGAGAGAGAAGACTCCCTTCTACCCTGGTGCACAGCCCTGACTGGTAGCCGGATCCTGGGGAGGAGATCGCTGTGCTCACGGGCAGGGGCTCAGCCCAGTTCAGCTTTCCACAAACTCGGCTCTACCTTCTCCTCGTAGGGTCAGAAGCGGGTGGCTATGGGGAAATGTGGCCCCTGGGATTCACCAATGGGTAGAAGGGAGGCCAAGAGCTGGGTGCTTGGGTCAGTGGCTCACACCTGTAAGCTTAGTACTTTTGGAGGCTGAGGTGGGAGAATTGCTTGAGCTCAGGAGTTCAAGACCAACATGGGTAGCACAGTGATACTCCGTCTCTACAAAACATACAAAAAATAGTCAAATGTGGTGGTACATGACTGTAGTCCCAGCTATTCAGGAGGCTGAGGCAGGAGGATCACCTGAGCCCAGGAGTTTGAGGCTTTGGTGAGCTGTGATCATGCCACTGCACTCCAGCCTGCGCAACTGAGGGAGACCCCAAATCAAACAACAACAACAACAACAACAAATGAAAACAAAACAAAACCAAATGTCCATACAACCCAGTGATTCCATTTCTAGGTATATGTCCCCCAAAATCAAGCTGGTCTTAAAGAAATATTTGTATGCCCATGTTCATGGCAGCATTATTCACAACAGTCAAAAGGTGGAAATAACCCAAGTGTCCATCAGTGGATGAAAGGATAAGCCAGATGTGGTGTCTGCAGACCCCAGAATGTCAGTCATCCTTAGAAGAAAGGCAGTTACTGTAACATGGCTGAGCCGTGGGCAGTCATGCCAGTTGAAATCATCTAGTCATCAAAGACAAACACTACAGGTTTCTGGTCATACGAGGTACTCAGAGTCTTCAAATTCACAAAGACAGAAAGTGCATGGTGGCTGAGGAGCTGGGGGTAGCAGCTGCTTAATGAGGACAGAGCTTCAGTTTTGTGAAATAAAGAGTTCTGCAGAGGATGGTGGGATGGTTACACAATAGTGTGCTCAAATGCCGCTGAACTGCACTTGAAAATGGTTAAAATGATGCATTTTCCAGGAAGCAGGAGGCCAGGAAACTTCAGAAAGGACTCAAGCAGCAGCATCGTGTGTAAATTTTACTACACACGAGTCAAAGATGCATTTGAAGATGACTGGTTGAGGATCTCAGAATGGTCAGAATGTTCTGGAAGCCCCTGAGCTCATGTTACGTATTTGACGGTCCCCTGCCAAGCCCACAGCAAGTGTGGAGTCTATTTACTATCCTGACCTTTAAATACATCAAAAGCGTAGGTTTAATTCTGCAGAAATGGCTGTGAAAATACAGCAGAAATGCTTTCTCTAATTACAGTTGCACTACATTTTCATTTGTATCAGCGTCCTCTTCGAAGATTCTTTAAGATATTTTAAGTTTGCCTCTGAATAGAGATTTTCTAAGTATATTGGAAAAATACCGAGAGATTACGTAATTAATAAAGTTCATTTGTTAACTTTAAATTGGATTCATTTTTCTATTTATTATCTATCTCACACATTTATTAAGCACCTACTGTGTACTAAGCTCTGAACAAAGCATCAGGAATTCAAAGGTGAATTGGCAGTGTCCGAGCTTTATGGTGTGGATGTGAAGGGAGGGCACACAGGAGCCCGTGTGGGGTGTGGTCAGGGGTGGGTCACCTGCCAAGTCCCTGAGCAGGCCGAGGCTGCACACAGGATGCCTCAGGGCTGAGCCTGGAGGAGGCTAAGAGGAATTCATTAGACGAAGACCTGAATGTCCCATACAGAATGCCTGCCCCAGAGGACTTGTCAACGGCCCAGGAGGAATCAGTTCTCAGGAGATTTTAGAAAGAGAAGCAACAAGGTCAGCAACAGCCTACAACGTGATCACATCCTCTCAGCAAGGAAAGAAATCCCTTACTCCAGGGAACACCTGTGCCTGGCTGTCCTTCCTGCATCTGCCGGGTTCCAGACCGAGCCGAGACTGGGTCCCTGCCTCATACAAGGCATGAGTCCCGGAAGAAAAGAAACCAAAACTTGCTACCAGCAGCAAAACAGCTGTGGTCCTGAGACTCGTGCCGCCTCGTTTGTCCGCACTTCCCTTCTGAGTCATTTCCTCACTCAGAGAGCAGAACTTGGAGAAAAAGAACCTGTTACTCCATCTCTATAAGGAAGACACCGATCTGAACACAGCACTGGAGGGGCCTCCGACAGGACAGGCCGGATGCTTAAGGCACAGCCTCAGAGACAGGCCACTGGTGTGGCACTCAACCCTCAGGGGACAGAGATGTGTCCTATTTCTCAGATATGAGAAATAAAATGAGTCAGAATGGTTATGAAACACTCAAAGAGGATTTGTCTGGCAGAAAGAACAGTTAAGAAGACTTTGATTAATAGAACTTTTCACCATCCTGCTCATGCTGGGTTCTGTGTCAAGAATAAAGAGAAAGAGAACTCTGTCCCCAAAGGCCCCATGATCTGGTCAGGGGAGTACACAATGACAAGGGAATTAAGTGATTGCTTAAAAGTAGCAAATTGATACGCACCGAGTGCTTATGGTGTGCCAGGCTCTGCACTGTAGGTTTTATGCATTATTTTATTTCGTCCCACAATAATCCCATGAGGTAGGTCTGATTATCCCCTTTTTTTACAGGTGAGGAGAGTGACGAGCACTTGGGTGACTTGCCCCAGTTTCCAGAGCTAGGAAGTGATAGAGCAAGATGCTGTTTCCCCAGGCCCTGCCCTGAGCCACTACCCCAGCGGGTCTCAGCCCTGGCTGCCCACTAGTAGAATTAATGAGGGGACTTTAACAACACCAGTGCCCAGGCCCTTCCACAGACCAACTGAATCAGAGCTTCTGGGGTCGGCCGAGGTATCAGGGTTTTCTGAGAGTGCTGGATTCCCTGAGCCTGCAGCGTACCGGTGAGCAGAGAAGAGGCCGCCAACTGCTCCAGGAAGCAGGAGGCCAGGAAACTTCAGAAAGGCCTCAAGCAGCAGCAATGCTGTGTGGACACTTCTCCAGAGATGGCAGGGATCTATCACCCTAAAAATGCGAGCAGGGGAGAGGCAGGGTGTAGCGAGCCACAGCACCCTGGAGTAAGGACTGCACTCCCAGGGAAAGAGTCACAGAGGGCAAGGGCTTGGAGGGCCAGCCATTCTTGTGACCTTCTTGGGCACAGCGCTGACCTGCAGAGACTTTCAGGTGAGCGGCAGGGGGCTGGCTTTACCTGTTGCGACAGTAACATCGGTCAGGTGACCAGGCCACTTCATGGCACAGATTCCACCTGCGCAGGGAGTTAAGGATCTAAAGGTCTCACGGTGGGAAAACAGCCGAGAAACAGCTTCTGGGTAGTCTGTTGTGTAATCCAGCAACAATGCTTACGGGGGAGTTCTCCTAATGCGGAAAATGATGTTAAACGTTAGATTTTTCAAGTTGACATTTGAAATCATGTCTGCATTAAGATGGGGAAGAAAAGGAGGCATTTCTTTCCAGTCTCAAGACAAGGAAGCAGGCACGGCATGGAGTGTGCCCACATCAGGGAATGGTATTCAGACACTGGTCACAGTTCCCTTCTAAGCCCTCTGAGATTCTATTCACTTAGGAGGAAATAAACCTGAGAAAACAGCAAAGCCTGGCTGGTGGAATGCACATTCCCCTGGGAACTTTGGACAAACTGTGCTCTTTCTGCTAGATTTCCATCCACTTCCTTAGCAGAATAAGAGGGACCCACATGTAGAATTTGGTCCTGATAAGGAAACTCCCTGGCAGGAAACAGCTCTGTGGGTGGGAGTGATTGTGTTGTTTTCTATTGCCCGATGCCCTCAGTGCTGACCTCACATATGCCAGAGAGCCGAGGACCGTGGGAAAAGAGTGGCGTCTGCTCGTAGACAGTAGGTGCAGGTGGCCGCTGGGGGCTGCAGGAGGCCATGTCATGGCAAAGCAGACCCTCTGTCTCCTCAGGGTAACTTGGTGATGGATTTTTGTCCCCAACTAAGCTTCTAGGTTGGAACAGAGGATGATGGGTCATAAGAAGGGCGACATAGGACATCACCTGTCATCATTATGAGCTACAGATTTGGAACATAATTTACGAGGAATGAGGTAAGAAGATGCAGCCACTGTGACGGATGCCCTGTCCACTGTCCACGTGGTGGTCTGCAGGGTCCCACTGTGCCCGTGTGTCCTGGTCTACAAGTCATGCCACAGTGTCGGGTTGGAAATGATCATTTCAAATGACATTTGATACCTCACACTGTGCATTACTCTCAGGGGATAGAAAGTTCTGTGGCCCTTTTATTCACAGCAAGGGAAGCAAAGCAAGTTTCAACAGCATTTAAGAGAAAGTTCTAGAGGCAAATTTGAGAAATTTAACAGGGAAGGATTTTTTTAAAAAATAATATACCCGGGAACTAATTGCATTTTAACATAATGTATAATCTGCAAAAATAAAGCAAAATTTTACAAAAACAAAAATGTTAAATGACAGATAGTGCTGAGCACACAGCAGTAATTTACATATTTCAGAATCTCCTTTTAAGGGCAGAGCCTATCAATTATCCTGAGTCTGTGCGGTGGGTGAGAAGAAAGCACGGGTTTTTGCAAATAAGACTGAAGCATAGAAAATGCCAACAACTTGCCGTGACTGGGCAGGGGTGGAGGAACCCCAGCGTCCAGCCCTGTCTTCCTCCACGGGTCCAGCAAGTGCCATCTCCCAGGTGCGGCCATGCAGCGGTGGCTTGGCTTTCCCATTCAGCCACTTGGTTGGCATCGTTGCTGCGCACCCGGAGACTCTGGCTTGCTCATCTTGGTTTGAACCTATGAGGTGAAGTCACAGAGCCCCACCCTGGTGCATGGTGTGTGTGGCAACACCTGCAGCAGCTCTGCCCAAGCTGATGTCCTGGTCCTGTGGTACAGTCGCAAGACTTCCTCTTATTCCAGAATCCTAATGGAGTAGCCATCAAGACTGACTCCAGGCAGCTCTTACAGAACTGGGAGTCAGAGGTGGCTGGTGTCAGGAAGAGGAGTCCCTGAGGTTGAAACAAGGAGGCTCTGCGGCTTTCCTCCTGCCCCGGAGAGTACTGAGGACCTTCCGGTAGGAGTATCTGAAGGTGGGATTAGAGAAGCAGTAGACCACGGGGTCCAGCACGCCGTGCAGGTAGGCAAGGCTTCCTGTGATGTCCAGGGCATGCACCATCACTCGCAGAGCCCCGCAGCTTCCCAGGCCCCAGAGAACATGCACCAGGGCCCTGGCTAGGAAGCCGGGCAGGAAACACAGAGCAAACAGTACCACCACCACGGTGACCAGCGCCTTGGCCCGATGAAGCTTGGGCTGCTTCTCAGGGTCTCGGAGTCTTCTCTGGAGAGTCCTGATGAGGCTGGCATTGCAGAACAAGATGAGGCCGAAGGGGAGACCACACTGGAGGAAGAAGAAAGCTTCCTGCCAGGTGGCGCTCAGGGAGCCATCTGCCCTGGGGTAGAAACTGGGGCACTCAGGGAAGTCCTGGGCAGTTTCAGAGATCCCCAGCAGGCCTGGGAGGGTGAGGGCCCCCGCCAGAAGCCAGACCAGGCCTGAGAGCCCCTGGGCCGCCTGAGAGGACAGCAGGTTGACTTTGAGTCGAGGGTGGACCACACGGAGGTAGCGGTCCAGGGCCACCGCAGCCAGGAAGACCACCCCCACGCCATGGCTGAGGTCTAGCAGGAAGCGCAGGGCCCGGCAGGTGGCATAGCCCAGGCCCCAGGCCCGGTGGCTCAGGTGGAAGGCAGCCAGGAAGGGCAGGCACGCAGCCAGCAGCAGGTCGGCCAGCACCAGATGGAACAGGTAGACAGCGTGGGGCTTCCACACCCGCAGCCGGAAGAAGAAGGTCCACAGTGCCACGGCGTTGCCCATCAGGCCCAGCATACAGTCCAGGCCAAGCAGGATGCCCACAGCTGTGTCCACCATGGTGTTGGGTGCTGAACAGTTGGGGACCCCCATGGCCCGGCCACGGCCAGGCAGGGCCAGAGACGCACACAGGGGCAGACCCGGGAGAGGCTCTGGCTGCGCTCCTTCCTATGAAAAGAGAGAAAAAGGCTTTCTCCTGCTTCTGAGGGGGCAGGTCCTCTTTGTCCTCACCAAGCAAAACCGCGGAGCCAATTGCAGAACAGATCCCTGAGCCAGCAAGATGTGTCTGGGAAAAGAGGATCCACAGGGCTGGGGAAAGTCCCTGTCAGTTTTGTTCTGTTTTGTTTTGCCCTAAATAAAGGGAAATTGTGTTTCACTTCACATCATTGGGCTGGGATGCAAAGGCCAGGGGACAATGTACTGAGAAGGCTTGAGAAAATGGAGGGATGGGGCTTTGCTTCCATAGTCATGAAAGAGGGAACTTGAGGCATTTAACGATGAGAAGACCTCTGTGCCTGCAGACAATTAAGTGATGATGGAACCACAGACTGTTCTCTAGTTTGGATATGCTTCAGGGGACATTTCTCCTTCCCCTTCATAAAATAAGGACAAACTGAGGCCCCCCTGCAGGAGCTCAGTTACACCCATTGGCCAGATCTGGGCACCACATTGACTCGAGAGGATTTAAAATGACCTGGAGAGTCCACGACAGACTCTTTTCATTCATGCTTTATTCTGTTAAATATAGATTTTATTTTGTTTTCCTGCTGAGCAGTCTTTTTACCTCCTTCAAAACTTAGATGAGGACAAACCATGGCTCAGGGCCAGGTCTTGAAAGCATGATAAGTCAAAGCTTGGTCAAGACTCATAGAATACAGAAGAACGTTGGGTCCATGACCCAGAGGCAGGCTCTGTGTGTCTACCACTGTGTCTCCAGTGACAAAACCATGCCAGGTATGTAAAAGCACAGTGCACAGGTGATGGAAAAATGAGCCCATTATCTCGTCCTCACCCACCATGGACCCTGCCTCACCTCCGTCCTCGCCCTCTATAGACCCTGCATCACCTCTGTCCTCACCCACTGTTGGCCCTTCTTCATCTGGGTCCTTACCCACTTTGGCTCTAATAGATCTTGGCTCTTACCCACTGTTGACCCTAATTCATCTTCATCTTTACCCACCATTGACACTATTTATCTTGCTCCTGTTCAGCCTAGTTTGGGTTTTGAAGTCAAGTAGACTTTAGCTACAGTTCTTGTTTCTCTACTTGGCTGATGTGTGGTTTTGAGAAAGCAAATTAATTCTTTGCTCTCCAGGTTCCTCGTCTAGAAGATGAACGCTCTCACCTCTCCTTGCAGAGCTGTCGTGAGTGTTGGAGAAACTCTTCTAGTAAAGCCCTTTGCACCATTTCTGGAACTCCATGGGTGCTCGATACCTTTACTACGATATTTATTAACCTCTCTCTGATGCTTAGACTTTTTTAAAAAATCTTTTTTGTCTCCTAACATGATAAATTATTTTTGCAATAAACATCAGTTCTAGGTATTTTGATGCCTTAAATTATAAGATCAAGTTCTAAGGCTTTAAGATGGTCTCTGTAATGATTATTACTAAATTGACTGCATGTTTATTGTATGTCAAGTACTGTTATGGGCTAAGTTACCTCAATGAACTTCACAACAGTGAGATGAAGCAGCAACGGTGTGAGCTCTATTTTATGAATGAAGACATGGAGGCATGGTGAGGTCAGGTAATATACTTAAGGTCGCAGGCCAGTAAGTGGTGGGGCCAGGACCCTCTAGCCCAGATAACAACAACCAGAATCCGGGTTTGCAGAATCCCTGTGGGCCCAGGGATGATGAATCAGGCTCACTCCTTTGACATCCCCCAGAACTGCTGATGCAGACGGTATTGAGGGAATTTGTCTGGTGTTTTTTGCTTTCATTTTGTCGGGGCTTTCTTTCTGACTGGACTGCCAGCCCACATAGCCCCCAGTCTCTGTTGTGCAAGTTCTCCTGCCTCTCTGTTTCCTAAGAAAGTGGCCGTGGAGATTCCTCCAAGCATCTGGAGAGGTGGAAACGTCCCAGCTAGAACTTCCATGAGGATACCTTCTATGGACGAGGATCTGCCAGTTGCTTGTCATTATAAAACTGTTTATCGGGAAATACAGCTGAGGGTTACAGGTGGCAACTGCATTGTCTCATTTGCAGGAATGTTTTCAGGCACATAGTGACACCTAGAAAAGCTGGTAACGAATTCAGTTCTTCAGGGGTAGAAGTTACGTAAATGCAAGAAAACGAGGGATTTCCATCTCTTTCTCGCTACACACTGAAAACTTTAACAGAACTTAAAAACTACACTTATAATTGCAGATTTCAGTTTATACCAATAACTTTCTAAATTATAAATAGTCAGCTCAGTTGGGAATATGAACATTAATCATTTCATGTTTTCCTTCTTAAAAAATCCTGCTCCTTTTTCTCAGTACACTGACTTCCCTTCCTTTCTTCTGAAAGACATTGACTTGCTCTCCATTTCATCTTGTCTTTCGTGTTACAGTATTTTAGTTCCTTCCTGCAGAATCTTGTCATCCCCAGAAACCATTTTTAATCATCATTACTATTTCTTCAGTACTCTACCTGTTTAGAAAACTTCTTTGTGTTTATTTCAACTTTTATGGTGTCCATTTTATTTATATTCCTGCTCTTAATTGTAAATGAAAACTGAAACATTGCTTTAAATCAACACACATCAATTTAATTTTATGCATTTTTCTATTCCAGTTTTTCTTTTTTGTCTGACAATAATCAGAAAAATGGTTATTTATAAAGACTGAATAAAACTCTGACTTAGATTCTCCTGCTACTTATTGCAAAGTTGCTGACTGTGAAGTTTAGAGACACAGTATAACTTCCACAAGACTGCCCCTACTCTGACACCAACTTTGACTTTGGGGGTCCTCAAGACCATGCTCATTTTTGACAATTCTCTAGAAGGACTTATAGAACTCACTGGAGCTTTTATACTCATGATTATAAATTATTACAGTGAAAGGACACAAATTACAATCAGCCAAGTGAGGAGGTGCATGGGACAGTGTCCAGGAAATAGTCAATGTGGGCTTCTGCTGTCCTTTCCCCATGGAGTCAGGACAGCGTCACTTTCCCAGTATCGACATATGACAATCTACATAGAGTGTCACCAACCAGGGAAGCTCACCTGAGCCTCAGTGTCCAGAGTCTTTACTGGGCCCATTCCATGGGCATGGCCAACCACCACACAGCTGATCCTAGTCCCCAGCTTCTCTGGAGGTTGCATGGATACTGCAGGACCTGAAGCCCCTACCTTACATCACATTGTGGCTCCAAAGCCCCCCACCCTAAATCATATTAATAGTATCTGGCTGGCTGAAGGCCCCCAGGCAAACATTCATCTCAGGCGTGACTTTCCAAAGGCTTGGAGGTCTCCTCCCAGTGGCTGGGAGCCAAGATTAGACCTCATTAACTTTGCCTTTGGGGCAAAGTTAAATTCTTTACTATACACTTATTTATTCAACACATTTAGAATACACTGAGTGTCATGTATTTTGTGCTGAGAATAAACATGTGTGTAATGCTTATAATACCTCCTAACTTTAAGAGGCTCATACCCTTGTGGGAAAGACCAGTGAGTAAGCAGACCAGTGAGTAAGCAGAGAGCAAAATACAATTAAATAGAATGTGCGGCTGCAGTGGAGGGTGGGAGGGAATGGAGTCAGGGAACAAGGAGAATGGTGACAAGTCAGTTGAGTGATGGGTGAGTTTCTAGGCAGGGACAGTCCTGCTGGGCAGAGGAGACCACACACTGGGTATGCCCAGCTGTGGGACATTTATGGCATATTGGGAAGGCTACCCATATTTTCCAGTTGTGGTTGGCGACCTTTTAATAGACTTCCAAAGACCGTGACATCTCATTTTCCTTTCTTGCTCCCTAACCAAAAAGCTGTCCATCAGTTTAATGCCTGCTTTTCCTCTGACTGCAGAAACATCTAACTGACTTGCATTGCCTCTACTTCCAGGTCCAACTCTAGGTAACGCCTCACTTCTGTTGCCTTATTTTCACCTCCGGTCTTGGGGAGGCTGAGCCTCAGGAGAAAGGAGCTCTGGCCATTTCCAAGAAAAATGGAATCATTTTATATAAAGAAGCTAGAAATAGCCAGAGGCAGTGGACAGTCTCGGGGTGAGAAGTTACAGTTCCTATGAACTTTGAGCATGTTTGCGTTTATGGTTGGAATAAAATAATTTTAGCAACCTCAGACTATTTCTACAATGTGACTATAGTCCAAAGAATGAGCTATGAATAAAATGAACATATCCTGCATAAGAAAGCATTTTGAACATCATTGTATTGTTATAATATACAATTTTAATCCCACAAAATAAAAAATTTAATGAAAATTGAATAAAAGTATTGAAACTGCAACACTCCTTCTAAACATGAAATGTGCAAATGTGCTTTTAGTAAAACAGCTGTTGTTAATTTTTTCATTTTCTTCACTTTTATTTCTTTTTTTTTTTTTTTTTTGAGTTGGAGTCTCACTCTGTCGCCCAGACTGGAGTGCAGTGCCCGCTCCCGGCTACCGCAGCCTCGACCTGCTGGGCTCCGGCGATCCTTCCGCCTCAGCCTTCCAAATAGCTGGAACTACAGGCACGCACTACCACGCCCGGCTAATTTTTGATTTATTGTAGAGATGAGGTCTCGCCAAGTTGCCCAGGCGGGTCTCGAACCCGCGGGCTCAGGCAATCCACTCACCTCAGCCTCCC